>OX940799.1:55415552-55544371 GCA_954870605.1 Acer campestre | reverse complement strand
TCTTGTCAAAGCCTCAGTTGCATACTCATCCAAGATGTCCTCCACATCATAAGCCAAGTCTTGGAGCTCATCCAGCCACATCTTCACAGCTCCGTCCGTCAGCTGCTTCTGCTCTGCATCGATTAGCAGTGCATTAATCAACCCCAACTTTTTCTTCAACTTGTCAAGCTTTGAACCAACGCCCTCTCGTGTTGCAAAGCTGAGCAGTTCAGGAGAGGTCAGTTTTTTAAACAACACCGGAAGGACAGCAGAAAGAAAGATCATCTCTGCCACTGGCATCGTAGTTTTGATTTCAAAGGAAAAACGATGAGAGCAATCAAGCAAATGAGAGACTAGTTTTCTGTTAGAATTCACTTCACGGACAGGAGTGCTCTCCTTTCTGAATGATATTGGTGTTTTACTTTTCTCTACGAGATAGAATGATCTAACGTTTCACCTAATTGAAATTTTTTAAAATAAAATGTAAATAATGGAACCGTGTGGATCAATAATGGTGGTTGGCCGGCTCTGTGGAATTTTTTATCAGTCTACATTAATTAGTCTTTTTTTTTTTTTTTTTTGGACAAGGTCTACATTAACAAGTCTATAGCTCATTAAAAGATAAACATTTAAAGATACAAGTTTTTTTTATCATTTTATCCGAGATGTCACTGAAATCTGTAGAGAAAATTTGCAACCGATCAGTGCATCCCTGAGAGTGGCACCGAGTTATGAACAGCCTAGCATAACCATGAATCCGAGATGTCACAGGCTGCACACAGACTATCGGGTTATTGGCTTGCTGGGTCACTGTATTTTCCACCCTGTAAAAGAATTTCCTTGATGAAACTAGTGGCTGATCCTTCGAATGCTTCAGGTTGCTGTCGAATTTCGTCAAAGGCAAATCTGTATCGATCCAATTGTCCTTCAAATAGCCAGAACTCCACAAGGGTCCTCCAGGTTTTGGCTGAGGAGACTTTCTTGGCTTCCATATACAAATCACTCTCTTAATTTTGGCTCTTTTTTTTTTTGTTGGACAAGGTCTACATTAATAAGTCTACATTAATAGGTCTACATTAATTTTGGGTCATGTCTTCAAAATTCCACTTGTTTTCAACTGCTGCTGCACTAAATGAAGAGAAAGACTGCTGTAGCCTGTAGTATTCAAAATTTCATTCTTTTAGCTGGACCTTGATCGATGATGGGATCGACAGGAGGAGGTTGCGGCTCCCCTGTTTGTTGAGTTTCAGGGCCATTCTCAGTTTCTTCGGTTGTTGTTGGAGGAGTATAACCTTCTGGAAAAGGAGGAGGTGGAGGGGCTGGTGGTAACTGCAAAATGGAAAGCATTCTTCTTTATGTTTTTGTGGTGAAAAGTGAACACAAACTTACAGCTTAGAACAGAACAGAAAAAGTTTCTTATAAAAAACAAGCATTGGGATTCTTCTACCAATTTTTTTATTATTGTAAAGAAGCTGTATCATCTGAGACCCCAAATCAAACAAAAGCAAAACAAAATGTTCATTCAAGCAAGAAGCATAAGTTCAATGTACAACTCCATTAAAATTTCGAAATGTTATCGAATTTAAGAATCATAAATTAGACTGACTACATATTGACATTAGATTCTATAATACTCCTTTGATTTTCTTACATTTAAAGCATATCTATTCATAGGGGCATGCGTGAATTTATTTAGATATTAAATTTACCTTGCGTTGTAAGGAGGCAAGAATATGATCTACTCGCTTGACTTCTTTAAAGTCAATAGTCTCTTTAGTGACCTTTGATTCAAGAGTTGCACCCTCGTTTTCGGCATCAACTACAGAAGAACCAATAAGTACATGAAGTGAAAGAAGAAAACTTAAAGGATGAAATGAATGTTATACAAGATTATATACTTAAGTGTAATAAAAAGTCATCGGATGTGATGGCAACAAACTTGTTAACTAGTGTTATTAAGGAAAGATGCAGAAGTTAAAGTTGGAACGATCCATCAACGCATATGAAATTATACTTTAATCTATGATATGGCAAAAAACTTTTACGGCTTTCCCAAGTAGTATGATCAAAATATGCAGTCAATGACATGCAAATACAAAATCTAAAGGCAAACCAACTGCAACAACTTAGCTCTATTGTTGTAATAGTGAAAACGAAGGTGTTTGTTAAAAGTAACAAGCTGTATAAAGAAATGCACAAGAAGAAGATAAAAGACACATAGAGCTCTAGGAGCTCATCAATGGAGAAGAGAATAATGTCCCCTCTGATAATAAATATTGGATAGAATTAACTACCTCTAACAGCCTCCTAATATCACAGAATGAGTGCCAATTGGAACCTGAAACAACTAACTAATCACTAACTTCCAGCTAGCTATTGATCTTAAGTTCTTAACCATGATCATCACATTGATTACAATATGATGACTGCATCAGACGATCCTTCTTGTTCACCTCAGCATGTAATACCATGGATTGATTTACAGAGTGATTATCTCTCCTTCTAGAAGCTGAAGCTTGCTCAGTTAAGTCACCATGGATTGATTTACAGAGTGATTATCTCTCCTTCTAGAAGCTGAAGCTTGCTCAGTTAAGTCAAGCTCAACAGGTATGATAACATGAGCTTATACTGAAGATTCTCTCTTCATCACAGTAATAACAAACAAATAAGCGATACTCTAATGCCAAACAGTTTGAACCATTGATGTAAAAAGGGAGCAAAGTTAAAGCACATTGATACCATATCCAATCTTCTCCAACTTTGAGGCGGCAGTAGTAAAAGCTTTCTGTATATAATAGAGGGCTCGTCCCTGTCACATTGGGTATACAATTAAGGTCAGACAAAATAAAAAATCTACGGATGGAAAGAAAAGGCATCAGATGATTGATTTACACATTAATATAATTACCGAAGAAAGTAGGGAGGAGAAACTCACAATTCTAGCTGCAAAGATATTGCAAAGCAGTGGTGCTTGGTATATTGAACCATCCAATAAGTAATAACTCAGCATTGGTGTAACTTTCTCAAGGCTATCCCTCTTTTGCTTACGGATAACAAAGAGGTGGGGCTCCATAACTTCACTCAGCATGTATTCTATGCCTGTCATTTTACTGTACAACAAAAGTATTTGATACCTGTTATGCATCTCAATCCAAATTTTTGGCGCAAGAAAATATCAATTCTATAAACTCTATACGAATATCTTAAGGGAAAACCATAAAGAGTAAGGTCTTTAGTGAAGGTGAAAAAACAAATCAGAAACTAAACTTAGTGGATTCAGCCATCAATTATTCTAGTCCTAATTAGTCTATCAACTATTACAAAGCTTTGACATGTAAGTATGTAACAGATATGAACTTGTGGTAACCAAAGGAAAGATGACGTAAAATGAATGATAATCTACACAAAGCTGTACTCATGAATTAAAATCTGAGAACACCAATGTTCATGAATTAAAATCTGAGAACACCAATGTCCTTGCTTTCAGTTTTCATGTCACTAACACCATTCTAGTTTTCACCTTTTGACATTCCTAGACCTTTGAACCATGATGTTGTTACATGAATTATTCCCTTTTTATTCAGAGCATCATTATCGTGTGACATCCAAGGAAACTTTTAGTACTAGAATTGTTACTTTAAACTCTACATATGTGATAAATCAGCTCACAATAAATCTTATTTTAACCAACTGAATTAGTTCTTTAGTGATCTCCAAGTTGGACTTGCATAACAACACACATACATTATGAGACAAAGTGCCCTACGACAAAGGGCATTGCTAATATTTCTCAAAACAAGTTTGGAAACCAGATAAGAAATCTAACTTTTCATAGTATGGAAAGTTAAAACTAGATGGCAAACTCAACTTGAGAAGGCAAAATATTATGGGAACTCGAGTTAATTCAAAAGAATATAGTCTTCGTAAGTTTTTCTAGAACTCAGAACTTTTGGACATTCAGTTACTTTTATCACAAAAACAAGTCAATTTTATATTTCTGGTCTCTGTGGTATAATGGCTGTTTCCACAGATGTCTTTCAAAGTTTAAATGCTTCATTGCTCCAGCAGTCAAAACATCATTCTTCTACATTTCATCAACTATATCAGCGACCAAAGATATGGTAAAGCTAAGAATGGAACCGAAATCCTCCCATATTTTCTGAGAATTTATACTTAAAAACTAAATTTTTTCTTTACACCCAACTCATAATTTCACTTAATCAAGCTAACATTATGTGTAATTCAACCGAAACTAAACTGACTCACATTCACCATCCAAACATAAAAATCTGATCTTTACTTAAAAATCATATCTTCAACAAAACTAAAACAACAAAATCCAAACTTTCCTTCAACCCAATTCATCAATCCAATCAATCAAGCCAAGAAAATCAGTAATTCAACAGAAAATAACCCAACATTCAACATACAAACATAATTAAAAAATAAATAAATAAATAAAACCTCAACACAGACAAGAAAAACCAGAAGAAATAGCAAAAATACAAATTGGGTACTTTTTATTTACACTAAATTGATGAAACTCACGAGAGCTGAGAGATATCAAGTGGGTGAATGGACCGCATCCGGAGCTGTTCGTTGTTGCAAGTCCAATCGTAGAACGGAGACAGAGCGAAGTAATCAAACACCATGTTTCGATCAAGCGGGTACGAGTTCAACCACAGCTGGTCCCTGAAGCATATCCCCGTCATGTCCGTTCCCGGCGGCGCCACCAGTGGAGGTGGCACCGCCTCGAAGTTCGCTCCCGGCGGTGGCGTGGCCATGTATATATATATATTTTTTCAAGATGGTTTTTGACTGTTAAAAGTTAAAGCAACATTTTAGTATATTTTTATAAAGGATCAGTCCAAGAAATCGATTTCGACTCGGTTCGCGTTGTCACAGATTCGGGTTGATTAGTAACCCAAATTTTAAATTGTGTACGGTGAATTTAATTGCATTCTGTCTTGTGAAGAGAATCTTGGGTGCAATACACCCTAGCCAATGGGTGCATGCCATGTGGTAAGGGCAACCAATCAAATGAGTTTTCTCTGCCACGTGGCAGGCAACCATTGGCTAGGGTGCATTAAAGTTTTTCTCCTGTCTTGTGACTCTTGTCCTACTACCGTACAAAGTTTCCTTAATTTGATCGAAATTTAAACGAATTTCTACGTTTTTTTTTTTGGATTCGAGTAGACTCTATAATGTTATAAAGTCACTACATAACATTACAAGATCAAAATTTCATAAGAAAAAATGTACAGAATCCCACACCCGATAACTATATATAGTTTCATGTGAAATATTATATAATTTTTCTTAATCAGATAAATTGATATTGCTCATGGTGACACTTTTGCTAGGCATAAAATTAACATTCAACAGCATATATAATTGCAGTTTGTAAGCTTTGCATATTATTGAGATTGATTCTTATCAAAAAAATAATAATAATAATAATATATATATATTATTGAGATTGAAAAATTTCAGTAGACAATAACTGAAAAGCTCTGTTGTCTTAGACAAAATGCATACAAGAAATTGAACATTTTTCTTATATGAGCATTTTTAATCGATCATGCGGATTCTGAAAACCATTCTTATATAGCTGCTGTCCAAGCAGTCCTGAGATGCTCTGAGAACTCCTCGACTGATTGCATCAAGTCATCCCAGGTATTTTAGAGGCTGTAACATTAAGAAAATGAGGCAAACTTATACTTGAAAACCAAATTTCTACAGTATAAATTGAAGGAATACTGAAATCTGAAAATTTGAATGGTTTACTGTAAATTACCTGTGAGTTGAGTTGAGAAGTAATCTATAAAGTCAATGACCGAACCAACAACAAAATTTTCATGTCCACGATCTGAGAAATCCAGAGCCAGTAGTCTTTTCCTATTCCTCCCAATCAATACAAATAGATTTCAATGCAACAAAGACATGGCAATGATGAACAAATAGTCCATGACTAAGCAGCACAAGCTTGAAAAACAGAAATACCTGAACTTCGGAATTCTGGATGTCATTTCATAAGCTGGCAGCTTTCGTTGATGATATCGATTCTCAAATTCAGGGCTCAGATGCTTGAAGAACTCCTCGATCGCTTGTATATAGCTGCCTGATGCACATGAGAGTGGACATTTTCAACAACTTCGATATCTGCTTCACCAAGAAATTCAAGTTGCAATAATTCAGATATCCAAAAGAATACAATAAGAATCAACTAAAAACAAGAGAATGACAAGAACTTACCTGTAAGACGGGACAAATTGCAAACATTTTGAGATTCTATTAGCTAGCTGTCTGTTTGTCCCCGAATTCATTCTGAATAGAATGAATCTCTCTGGCTTTCATATGCTCGCCTAAGTGTGGATTCAATGTTGACAGTAGGGATGTGAGAGCTCTTGGACCAATCTTCTCCTATCTCCCTTTCGTAGCGTTCTTTTAGCTTCGAACACAGGTTGATGTTCAGTTCTTCCAGGGTTCTTTTCCGAAGAATATGATCTGGCAGTACCTTCAATTCGATACAGAAATCGATTGTCAAGGATCGAAGACATGGCATGAGTGTAACATCTTCATCTTCTCTTCTCGTAGTATCCCACTCTTCCCATTCATCAAGAGACTCAAACTTGAGAGATTTCAACTTGGGAAATGTGATAATAAACGAAGAAGAAGATGATGCGACTTCACTTTCTATTCCCAAAAACTCGTCTCCCACTCTTTTTAAACTGCTCATGTTATTCAACGAGAGATATTCAAGCGATGACAATCTTCCCAAAGGAGGCAAATGCTCACAATTTTCGCAATAAGAAAGAGTTAACCTTCTCAACTTACTTAGTGGTATCAACCAACTAGGAGACACAGTGTTGCCTCCATATTGAGCTATTTGTAGTTCCTCTAAATTGGATGGTGGTTGCAGGACTTCAAGAAGAAACTTGTCATCTTCATTTGTCCTCCCTTCAATGTCCTTGTTGCTGTTGAAAAACAGCTCCAAATGTGAGAGGTTTTTCTTTCTCTGAAGTTCAGCTTTCTTGGCCTCAACAAAATCTACCACATTTCCCAAACCTGATATGCTTAGATACCCTCCAAGATGGTTCAAGTTTTCAAAACTTGCAAGGGTACTACATACTTTACTACTACCAAAGCCATCACCACTCACAACGAATTCCCGTAGTGTCCGAAGACAAGTTAATCTCTCGAACCCTTTTGGCATGTAACTAAACGAAGTCCGGTAGTTCATTAAATGCCTTAAATTGATTAGCTTTCCGATTTCTTGAGGTAACTGTACAATACTACGACAACCAGAAATATTTAAAGTCTGCAGATTAAATAACTTGCATAATGTTCCGGGCAATTCTTTTAGCAGTAGATTATTACGCAAGTTAAGGAATCTCAAATGTATCAATTTTTCGATATTTCTAGGAAGTACATGTATTGTGCTGTCACTCAACTCAAGTGTCCTCAGACATGTCAACCGATCAAATAAATTAGGTAGAGCTACTTCGAACAAAAATCTACCTGTTTGTTGAACCACAAGACTACGCATTTTTTTCTCATTACAAATGGGAATAGGAAATGAGTCCTCACCATCAAAGATCACACTTGTATGTCGAGCTTTCTTGTAAGAAAATTCTAATTGGAACTCTTGAAGACCATAAATTCTTACAGTGTTGCATTCATCCTTTGCAAGAAATTGAGCAAAGTCATGAATTACATCATGCATCTTGCATCTTATTATTCTACCATCACGATGTTTTTCAAAATCCTGAAAGAACGAGCGCATTGCTAAATTTTTGAAGCATTTTTCACCCATTGACTCCATATCTTTGTTACGCTCTTCTCTAAGATAACCTTGAGCCATCCATAACTTGATCAATTTATCTGTCTCTATCTCGTAGTCCTTTGAAAATATGGCACAGTATGTGAAACATTTTCTAAGGGTAGGAGATAGATCATAATAACTCAATAGTAAAGGACGGAAAAGCTCGTTTTCTACTTCTTCAAGTTCCCATATCTCATTATCTAAGATGCCTTGCCACTCTCGTTTTCTCTTAAAGCGCAAAAGACTTGCTAGAGTCTTTATTGCAAGAGGCAAACCCTTACACTTGTCTACAATCTTTTTGCCAATACAATTTAGTTCTTCACAATCTTCATTGGTCCGACCCAAAAGTGCAACTTGACTAAAAAATGACCAACATTCTGTCTTGTGTAGTGTCCCTAATGGGATCATGCTAGTGGTTTCCATCATAATCGCAACATTCTCTTTACGTGTGGTCACCAAAATTCTACTTCCTCGAGAACCACACTTAAGACAGTGCTTCAATTGTTCCCAATATTTGGAATCTTCGCACCATACATCATCTAGGACAAGAAGGATTTTCTTTCCCTCGACTGATTGACGTATATGTTGCAATACAGTCTCCAATTCAACAAAATTTGTTGCAACACCCGTAAGAGATTCAAGGATTGCTTTGGCAACCCTAATCTCATTGAAAGGATCTGAGACACATACCCATATTTTTTTGTCAAAATAGGTAATAACCTCATCGTCATTAAAAACAAGACGAGCAAGAGTCGTCTTTCCAATCCCTCCCATCCCTACTATGGAAATGACAGGGAGGGTTGGTCCTCCACAAGTACTCTCTCTCAACAACAAGTCTACTATTTTTTGCTTATGTTGATCTCTTCCAAAAACCTCAGATACGTCAATGAAAGAAGTAGTTGCAGGTCTTTCAAGTTCTGCAGTACCATTCATCGAGCTGAATCCGAACCCGTTTTTCTCCATAGCAATAATATCTAGGGTTCTATTCAGATCTTTTATTTTCAGAGCGAAGTCATTACGTAAAACAACTTGCTTGCAACACAAGAAATGCGAACAGAGGAGAGATCATACCTTTCTCATAGGTTGAAAAGCACTTGTAGCTTTCTTCAACTGTAATTGCCCGATTGCAGTGTTCCACTCATCCAACACGTCCTCTATATCGTATGCAGCATCTTTGAGCTTGTCCAACCAATCTCTCACGGCGGTTTCTTTCACTTGTCTCTTCTCTGCATCATCAATCACAGCTCGGATGGCCTGGAAATTGCTGGTTAGCTTCTTGGCTTCCTCATCTACACCCACCACTAAACTTACTCCTCCTTCTATTTGTTCACGAAGGATCGTAGCCAATTTCTCTAAAATCACAGTAACTATTGCCTCAGCCATACTTAAATCTGTGAAAAAACTGAAATATTATTTGGGTTGTGTGTGTGTGTTTTTTTTATGTGATGATGATAAAATTAACCAAGTCTGCAATAGAGTCAGCGAAAAAGTCGTTCTTCGAATTATTGACTCTACGGTAGAGTCTCCGCTTTTGGCAGACTCTGTTTTTGAGTTGTAAACCACAATAAATATATATATATATATATAAATGCTAGGTTCAGGTGGATCACATGATCAGATTAATGAGAAAATACTTGTGCATCTTCTAAGAAATACATCTCCACCACTGAAAAGTTGACATATGACTAAATATCAGTTTTTTATCTGCCTACCTTTCTCTGTTTTCCATCTTCCTCTTTCATTCTATTGATTTTTTTTTTTTTTTGTGAAAGCTGTGACACTGATGATGTGTCAATTTTCAGAAGCCGGGTGTATCACTCAGCAAGTGCGTGGGTGCTCAGGAGATTTTCTCTTATCGCTGACGAGAACGGGTGCATCTTCCTTTTGGTTGTAGTAGGAACACGACCACACATCGCCATGATCACAATCGAATTAGTGAGAGAAATAACGATTTCATTGACCTCAAAACTCCTGAATGATTGGTCATATAGTCATACTTATATAATATATATATATCCTTAATTAAAATAATTAAAAATAAACTTTTGTAAATCAATCCAATAATACTTTTCACATCACCTCTTAGCAGAGATATGTGCACCTCCCTTCCACAGTGATGGTGAGGGGTTCGAGTCTCACCGTATGTATTTTACAAACATATATGGAGAGTTTTCTCCTAGTTTGTGGGAGTAGTAATCCGGGCCACATATATATTGTAACTCGTAATACTTCAAAAAGAAAATCCAATAACACATTATCTTTTTTGTATGTTAATTTTGTTAAACAATATGAACAATATCAATTGTATTAAACAATTGCAGAGAAACTTGGTGTACAGAGACGCATGTGATATGCATGTTATATTCAAATCATATTTTATGGTATGATCAAGTATGATCAACAAGAGATTCAATGGCCAACATGGGCATAACTCAATTGATAGATGGACGAGTTTGAGATTTGAGCAAATGACTCTCATGTCAATGGCTTGAATCCTACCAACGACAAAAGCTTTCAAAAAAATACTTCGTCCCGAATTAATAGATATTATCAAAAAAAAAAAAAAATAAATAAATAATTCAGTGTATCAGGATGCACCATGTGAATATGTGATCATGCCATAATTGAGGGGTGTGTGCATCAAATGCACTCAAAATATTTAGGTAGGAGTAGTCAAGTATATTAATTTAATTTTTTAGGTAAGAGTAGTCAACGGAAACATCAGTACATTGCAACGATGTTCTCAATATTTTGTTTTTGTTTTTCATGGACCCACCAATTAATTGTTTTATTTTATTTTTTATATAAAAAGATAATTTTACAGTTTTTTACCGCATTGCACAATAATAATAATAATAATAATAATAATAATAATAATATGGATTTATCTACTATATATGACTTGTATAGTTGCTGGGTCGTTATGTGAGAGGAAGTTGGTTTCTTTTTATTTTTATTTTTTAAATTTCCAAATATTTAATTTTTGTGGACCCTTGGATTGAAATCCAATGAATAAAAAACTAACCCATCAACTATATAATTCATTTATAGAAGCTGAACCCATGATATAACAATAATGTTATACATCCCACATTTTCTTTTTACATATATCTTAACTCATAATATGTCAATTGATCTAAAGTGGGATGCAAAGATGATATGTCTAACATTATTTCATATTTAATAGCTAATTATTTATTTTTATACAATGATGAAAAAAAATATTTTTTTTTTATTATATCTTTAGAAACAAATTAAAAAATACAAATAAATTTTAAATTAATTAAATTATTTTATTAATAACAGATATAATATAACTACCAAAAATATTATTTTTATTCTTAAAATATATTTTTTGAAAGGTTTATTCTTGCACATCACCTCTTAGTATAGGTGACAGTGCACCTCCATTCCACATTAATGGTGAGGGGTTCAAATCCCACAATGCGTATTTTACAAGCATGTGTGGAGTGATTTTTTTCCTGGTTCTGGTCCCGACAGTCATATTGTAATAGTTCTTGTAATACTTCAAAAAAAAAAAAGGTTTACTCTTACCATATTGAAAATTAAAACTATGTTTTTAAATAATTTCACTAAAAACATATTATAATATTATTATTTTTTTCAAAATATTATTTTCAATTTACTACCGGACGTATTTTCACTGTTTTCAGCTTCTAAAAATATGAAAATAAAATTTTCATTTTTAAATGAAAATATATAAACCAGAAAACAGAAAACATGAACATTACCGAACGGGCCCTAAACATCAATATAAAAATATGGAAAATCTCAATGATTCTAATCTAAAAATGGGCTGGTTTGGGTCGTAAAGTTTCGAAGAATGAATTTTCAATTCCATATAATTATAATTAAAGTGACCAGAAATACCTGAACATGGGGACACTGGGTGACGCAGCATGAAACAATGAAGGAATAAGACCAACGTATATATTCCTCTTATTCTGAGATAAGCTAGAATCCACCAGATAAAGAGAAAAACTCTCAAAAAAACTCTGAATTTTTATTGAATAAAAGATGAAATAGCCTTTCGGCTTACAAGCCTATTTAAAGCAAACAAACCCTAAACCCTAATCCTTGTTAATAACAATAACGGGCCTAATTAATGAAAATTACCAAAAATAGCATAATTGAGATAATTACGGAAATAAATAATACTAAAGACCCTAATGAAGCCAGAATCGATGGTAGACGATTCTGACTTGTAAAACTCAACTTATGACCAAAACAAAACTTTCCTAAAATGGTAAAAACTGCAATTACGGGGCCTAAACGATGGAATTTGGCCAAAAAAAAGGGTATGCCTCACTGCCAATGGCGGTGACTATTGAAGATCTCGTCGATTCACTTCATTTAGCCTTGGATTTAGGATAATCCATCAAAGCAACGAAGGACTCTGCCACCTGTTCTACATCACTAGGAATCATTAATATTTACAACTGTCCAAAGGGATTGCATTTTTAAATATTCTTCTGCCCTTGTAAGACGCATATAAGTTTATATATGTCTTTAAAAGGGATTACATTTTTAGAGAAAATAAGCATTATTATTTTTATGTGATTAGTTGCTAACTTCACATGACGTGATATTAATGGTCCATACGTACCCGTAATATAATTAATTTTTTATATTATAAAACCAGATAACATTACAGTTTGACCTCTCTAAATTAATACGATATGGTCAATAAGGGTGTAGCTCGAATGAGCTTGAGGTTTAGACAAATGACTCCTAGGTCAGCGGCTCAAATTCTACCAATGACGAAAGCTTTCAAAAAAAAAAATACCTGAACTCAGATTAATGGATATTGTCAAAAAAAAAAAAAAAATTATTACGATCTGTTGCACGGTAATTTATTAATTAGTGGAGGTTATTAATTTATAGAACATCTACTTTAAAAAAAAAAAAAAAAAATTCATATATATTTTCTAATGCCACTCCTTATAGGTAGTTAGAAAGTCGTCATCATGCTAATTTAGTCTTATATATTTATTGTTTGTAAGTTACCAATGAGCTTGGTATACATCTCCAATAAAAATTTAAATGTAAGGATGGTACATATCTCCAATTAAAAATTAAATGCAATAAATATGAGAAGACCAACATCAAGAAAAAGTTAAATCTATAAAATCTGGAATAGTGAAAGTTTGTTCTAAACTTCATCTTCCCCAATTATACCTAGTCATTTCTTCCCAAAATGAAACCTTCTTCTTCAATCAACAATGCTCAAAGACTTGAAATTTGTTTGCACAAAGCAAGAAATCCCTCCATCACACAGTTTGCCCTTGCCAAATGGGCAATTGAGCAATTTCAACTTTCAAAAGTCCCAACACAAGGAGCCATCAGCAACATAAGGTACTCCGAGATATACAGTTCGAGATCAGGACAACCGGGAAGAAACAGGTTACTCTAGATAGATGGTTCTCTAAAAAACATGATTCTATTAATTTTTATTTTTTTTTGATATTTTGTATTAATTATTAGATAGCAGAAATATTAAATTATACCTATGGAACACGGTCGGTTTCATAAAATTTTATTAAAAATCAAAGGTTATTAATTATTGGGGTATTAATTTAGAGAGGTTAGACTATATTTTTCTTTTAATGTATGGTTAATTTCATAAAATTATTTTCTTTTAATTTTATGGCTTTCAAAGTCAGAGATACTGTTCTTTAAAATTTTCCATATTAAACAAGAATCCTATGTAGAAAGTAGAGGACAAATAGATTCAACTTTCATTTTGGGCCTAGGCCTGGCCTGAATAATTTGGATTGGGTTAATCTCAGAATCAGAGACCCTGGCTCAATAGTTTGTTCTGTTTTGATATCTATGCATGTTAAAAAATTGAAAAAAAAAATGAATAAAAACAAAAGCACATATATCATTTAAAAAAAATTATATATATAAAGTTGAGTATTAATATATTAAAAAGAATAAATAAGTTCTTTTTATTTTATTATTATTATTATTTTTTATGCATTATTTGGATTTGTAATATGTCTCCTAGTTTAGAACACGTATGAAAAGAATTCGATCGATTACGTACATCCACTCTCAGTAAAGTGGTTGTGCACTTCATCTCTCACTTTTTTGACAGGAGTTTGAGTAATAGTAGGAGATCTCACCGGCTAAGTTATCAATACTTATACATAAAAACAAAACCATATGATAATCTACTACAATATATAAAATCATTCATCAATATGTAAATTCAATCGGATATGAGAAAATACAATATTATCCAAACCAACTCAACTCAATCCAACCCATCAGACACCTCTCTACTGATTATATACAGCAACAAGACACTGTTGTAATCTGCAATTGCCTTTTTTTTTTTGCTAATGCAATCAGTGCATATATGCATGATTGGATATCAAACCCATTAAGAGACAAGAAATATTATTGCAAAAGTTGTAGCAACAAGAAAGCTATTGGAATAATTTGGATATACATATTATGATCATGCATGTATGTAGGGGCCAGAGATGTTGTGTGCATGTGGAGGTCAGCATCATGACCCTGAAGGAGCCTGCAAATCCAGCTTGTGAATTCTAGGATTACTTACAACTCCTCCTCCTGGCCCCTGCCCTCCCATTTCTAGAAAATGTTGAGAAAATGACCTCTTTGGGATTCTTTTGCTAAAGAGATAATAAATGGGCCCACCTGAATTCTGATGGGCTTTTTGGCCCTTTTTGGGGTTTGTTGAACTAAGGCCATTGAATGTGACAAACCTATATGCTTTTAATATTCTTTTGTTTCTTCTCTTCATGCATGCATGTATTTGTTAATACCCTAGCTAGCTGACTTCCACTAAGTTGAGCTGGCTTGCCGGCCGACTTTCATCTGCCGTGACCGGTCGCCATCGACATCAATTCCTCCCCTGCAGTGGTGGTCACTTCATTTGTCCCTTTGTCGATGGATATTGCCGACATTGCAGGTTGATATCTATAAATGTATTTCCCTTTCAAGAGTATCAAAAACAACTTAATTATGAGATATATATGTGTATCGATCAAGACATACAATAGCAAACAAAATGATACCCTTGGATAGTTATTATCCTGATAGACCTTTGATGCAATCCTTGAAACAAAAAAAAAATAAAAAAAAATGGTATGATCTAAGGATATCTTTCCTAATATTATCATTTTGTTTTAGGAAAAAAAAAATAGAAAAAAAGGACAAAAATAGGGTACAAGACATCCAACGGTGGATGTAGACGCAGATTAAAATCCTGAGAAGATAATGTTAAAATTGTTTTGGAGAGAAGATTGGGTCATCATCAGATTAGATGGTCCCAGTTCCAGCTCTACACTGTTTTGATTTCTCCACATGGGATACGCCTATCTCCTCATCAGATCCATCAATGGGAACATGCCACGTATGCAGAGGAGGTTGAGTTCACGTGTGATTTGGTTAATAATAGAAGTTGAAGAAGTGAGAACCGGAGTGGGGCCTACTTTGCTCCGTTGGGGGACCAACGGTGGCTTGCTTAGTTGAGCCGACCCAACTCCCAAGTCTCGTGGAGGCAGGAAGTACTAGAATGATCCAATGGATCGTGTTCAAAAATCTCCTTTAGTAAAAATATGGAGAGCTCAAATTATCAAAATATCAGTTAAAATATTAAAAATATCAAAAATATTATTAAAATCTTTAAAATATAGGTGACATTTGAAGTTATTTAAGGTTATTTAAGGATATTTTTTATATTAATACCCTCAAAATATGAAATATATATAACCAATATTATATATATATATATATATAATTTCTTGATTTGGATCGGGAGAGAAATTGCAGAAATAACACGGGAGCCAAAAAAAAAATTTCATTGATTGAGACTTTGACAATCTAGTGGGGGAGGGGTTGTGTTATCCCGTGAAGGACCACACCTTAAAAAAATAGTAACCCAGGAATCAGGAACGGATGTGAGGCTTATCGGTTTTTTTTTTTTTTTTTTTTTTTTTCCTTTCTTTTTTCTTTTGTAATTTTGATTTTTAAAATGTTACAAATTTAAGATTTAAGAAAACAAAACATGACTTGTAATTTGATTGATGTGGGCAGAGGTGTACCCAGAAATTTTTGATAGGGTGGGTTAAAATAAAAGTATATACAGTATATATAACTATATATAATTAATAATAATAATAAAACTTCGACGGTACTAAAAAATTTCATTAATCGAAAACAAAAACAAAGTGATGGAGTGATGGAGCGACGAGATGAGAATTTTATACCTATATCTAGAGATATCAAAATTACCCATTGGTTCAGGGACTTATGGGGTCCCGCCCTTAATTATTGGGGAATCCCCGTATCCGAACCGTTTATTTTAAGAGGAGTATTTACTGAGGATGATATTTCTTATACAAATTAGGTTTGGGGATGGTAATGAAAAATCTGTCCCCGACACATACAATTGACATCCCTACCAATACCACGAGGTCTCTAAAAATAGCCCCAAATTTACGTAATATTTAAAAATAAAAAAAAATAAAATAAAGTGATTAAAAGATTTATTAATTGGGAAGAGAGAGAATCAAAAAGTGAGAGAGAGAGAGAGAGAGAGAGAGAGAGAGAGAGAGAGAGAGAGAGAGAGAGTGATGTGACCTTGTCATCAATCATACGTACTCTAACTCTAGATGTTAGTTGGATGTGGGAACAGTAGGCCATGCGCTGTGGTGGTGTGGGAAGTCGAAGGAGGTCTGGGTTTCAACACCTTACTGGGGGTTGATCTCTCGACTTAAAGGGTTGGTGTGGGGATGTAATCAAAGGCTTGGTTGCATCCCTAAAACCTGACATGTTGGAGGCCGTGTGTATGATCCTTTAGGGTATCTGGATGGGCAGAAATGATGCTGTGCATAATGTAGCTGGTAGGTCTGCGGGTTTGTTGGCAGATGGGATCCTTACATTCCTAAAGGATTATCAGGCATCACGCAAGGCAGTCCAGATTTCTCCTCAGAACTTTCCTTACCCAATTTAGTGGTCTCCTCCCTAGGTAGGCTCTCTCAAACTGAACACTGATGCTAGTGTGAAAAAGGGCTTATTATTCTGTGGTATTGGGGCGGTTATTAGGGATGATAAAGGTTGGGTAGTGGCTTCCATTTCTAAGCCTTTCCCTGGTAATTTCTCTCCTGAGGCAGGAGAAGTGTTGGCACTTGGGGTGGGGTGGTGGTGTCTACTTCTTGTGCAGAGACTACGGCTGAAGATCTCCTGTGTAGAACTTGATGCGTGTAATGTGGTCTCAAAGGCTTCAAATTATTTAGCTGTTTTAGGAGAGACTGAGTTTGTCTTTGTTGATGTTAGGGCCTTGTTAAAGGTGGCTGAGGTTCAGAAATGTCAATCTATTTCCAGAAATGGGAATCGAGTGGCCCACAATCTTGCTTCTTCAGCCTTGTCCTCTCTGAAGGAGTTATTGTGGCAAGATGTTTGCCTTAGTTCTATTTTCCATTGTCTGGTTGGGTAGTCTGTTGCCCTCTATTTGTTTTCTTTCAAAAAAAAAAAAAAAAAAAAAAAAAACCTAGCACTCTACTACTATTCTAAAACTCTACCAAAGTACTAATTAAATTGATGTTTATCAATTAAATAATATAAATTTCATTATCATTTTTTTTTTTTTTTTAACAAAAGGCTGACCCGGCTATAGCCCGGGTCAACCCTCACTACCATCGACCCCTGGATGTGGGTGTGAGGGAACTTGTCGTTAAGAATTTAAAAACCTCAGCTTTGTTAAATTTTTATAGTTACTGGATCAATTTCTAGTTTTTAGATTTTAATCCAAGAGTGTAAAAAAAATTAAGAATTTAAAAATTAAAACAAAAAGAAATTAATTCCCTCTCACTCAATTAACAATATAGTTCATATATTGCAGTTGAACTTTTATTATTATTATTTTTATTAAAGATAATTATAAGTGATTATAATATGACTAGCGGCGGAGGGAGAGGAGCTAAGAATTGAAGGACCTGACTAGGCGACCACTTTGTAAAAGGAAAATCTTATAAATTTATAAAATTATAATTAAATTTTCAAGTTTTTTTCACTTTGACTCCCCAAAATTTTGATTTTTCCAAACGTAAATTTATGGTTTTCGGCACTTTTCGCTCTTGAATATGACTAAGAAATTTTGCGATATTAAAGAGCTTTGAAAACAAATTAAATACTTTATATTCTATTTTTAAAATTAAAAAATATATATTCTATTAAGCATTTTGAATATTTGCAAAGCAACACTATTAAAAATGAAATTAAAGATTCCCTTATAATTAATGTGAGTATCTTTAAAACATACATAAAAAAAAACAAAGTTTGGACATTTGTTGTTTGGATAAAAGAATTTTTAATTTTTATGGACATTAGATGCTTTTATGATCAACAAAAAAGTTTTATTTTTAATATTAAAGATAATAACATTGGTAATTGAAGCCAAAAGTAAGATAATCTTCAAAAATGAAGCACCTTTTATAGAAGTAACTTTTTAAGTTTGTTCTTGAATGTTGTATCTCTATATTCCCTGTAAATTATATGGACACAAAAATTGTTTATAATTATCTAGTGGATAATAGATATTTACATAAAAATAATGGTAACCCAAAAATATTTCCAAATATTTTTGGGTAAATAACCTTTTTAATTATGAGAGTGATGGCTTTGTAGTTACTAATCAACTTGCTACATCATTTGATCAAATTTTTAGACAAAATAGTATCACTCTTTATACATGGGTTATAAATCAATGGTTAAATAGTTTGGAAAGAAAGCCTTGAAATAAATTACAACACCTTTGAAATAAATGATAAAGAGTAATTTTACACTTCTTAATCATTTCATCCCGACTATCAAGATAAGACATTTCGTAAGGTGATCAAGGTTGGATTAAATTTTGGCAATATAATGTTTGTTAGTTTCACGGGATTGGATATTTCTCCACTCCTTGTACATAAAGCCAAGAATGTTAATACACCTTGTCATCACTTGCATTCATATCAAAAATTACACTGCTAGCTAGTCACCAAAAAAAAAAACATCACAACCATTAATTGTTGACTCTATCGGTGCCTTTGGCATCACCAGAATTATCAATGAAGACAGACTAATTAGTGGGGCACTTTTTTTTTTTTTTGGGGGGGGTGGGGGTGGGGGGTGGGCTCAATTTATGGAATGCATCGGGCCAAAAGAGGTCACATTTCACCCCTATATAACAGAGTTAATTAATTACCTATATATTAAACAGCCAGTTATTCCATCTCTCTTTTCATCTTTGCAGGTCAGTCCTATTATTGTTTTCATGACTGAAGTTACATAACATTGTGAAATTGGTTTCATAATGTTATGTAACTAAACATCTAGTTTTTTAAAAACCATAACTTTGGTCTTCAAAATTTTATTTTAGTACCCATCAATCTGACCAGAGAATGACCCATATATATAGTCAGTCTTTTTCTTCTCAATACACACTGATATAAAATATATCAGTGCATTACATATGAGCCATAAATTATGGATAAATACTGATAAGTGCATGTAGACTAAATCAAAGCAATTGAATCTAATGGTCAACATGCAAGGTATTGATATATATTTATCAATCCGTACTGAGGAGAAAAGTTTCATATATTATATATCCAATTAATTCACATTTATTCAGTCAATCGATCTCTCCTTCTCTCCTTCTCTTGTGTGTGCATTGAGAAGGTGCTAGGCATTAGGATTCAAGTGGGTATTTTCTTATACAGTGCGCATGTATTAATTAAGAATATTGAACAAAAACTGAGTTTTTGAGATATCTTATTGCTTGATCTGCAGGGAAATGATGAAGAAAAACTTGAGAGTTGACAATTAAGAGAATTATGTTAAAAGAGACGCAAATGTCATATGGGAACCCATTCACTTTAGCTGTAATATTGATGGGGTGCATGTGGTAGGACTCAGAACCCAAATGCTTCTCTCTCTAGAACCCTTTCTCTCTCTAGAACTCATTACAGTACAACTATATATCTATATATAAATAAAGAAAAGTATATTATTATATCTTCTATGTGATGTAAAGAGACAAAATTCTTAAGCAAGTTGGTTGTGTTGTGTGCAATCTTCTCTTCTGACTTCTGACTTTGCCTGCCAACATCTTTTATGTTTTTTTTTTCCTTCCTTTTTAACCTTCCCACTACCCAGTTTTAATGTTTTATGTTCCAAATGGCAATCCTAAGAAATGTGCATGCACTGCTGCGCACATATATATATATATATATATATAGAGTAATGCTACATTGCCCAAATTTAGTGCCCAAATCTGGTGCCCAAATAATGTGGACCATTCATTTAAATTGTATTAGATTTGCAATATTTAAATGAATGGTTCACATTGTTGCCACATCATTTGTGCATCAGATTTAGACACTAAATTTGGGCAATGTAGCATTACTCATATATATATCCCTTTCATTTACTTTCTTCCTTCAGAATTTACCAGCAGCATAAGGCATATATATGTTTTATTCATTCCTTTTTCTCTCTATTTCTTTGGGTAAAATAGACTAATTTTTTTTTATTATTATGTTAAATACTATATGTTTGCACATACTGGAGCAGGATATATATGTATATATTTTAATGTAAATATTTAAATTTTAACCGAATAAAATTCGGATATCAACCACCACCGCACAATGTGTTCAGCCACATTGTGCGGTTGGTAGATATCCAAATCATCGCCACCGTATGTGGTATTTAAAAAAAAAAACAAATTCGGTTATCAACCGCCGAATCTTATTGTAACAAATTCGGTTATTAACCGTTGAATCTTATTGTATTTGAAAAATTAACAATTTTGTACTTAATTTAATTTACTTTTTATTAATATTTTGTTTAAAACAATTGAAAAATAAAACAAATCTCATATATTGTCAAATGTATCTATTAATTAAATTCTAACAAAATTCAAATGTCCTAAAAATTTCTAATTTTATGTAGGATTAAAATACCTAGCAAAAAATGGTGTCCCAATTTATGTCAATCAACCAAATTGGGCTATATATATACAATAATTTACATTTAATTAATTTTTTTTAAAAAGCATGTAAACATGGCCCAATTTAGTTGGTTAGACAGAAATTGGGATACCATTTTTTGACAGATGATGTGAATCCTTTTATGTAAGCCATAGCCTTATTGATTATAAAGAGTACTATCTCACTGTATATATAAGAATAAAAAAATATTGGTAAATTTAGATAAAAACAATTTCTATTTATTTATTTATTATTATTTTTAAAATTACAAATTTAGGATTTCAGAATATTGGGATGAAACTTGAACCCACGGCTTTAACATGTGGGTATGATAGATTTACCACCGAGGTACCCCGATTTTCGTCAATCATTATTTGTTCAAAGCAACAAAATTCATTTTTCAAGGCATCATTAGATTCAATAAGATCCAATCAAATTCTATTAATTATATAAAAATTTTATTTTACAATATTTTTTAACAAGAAGAGAAATGTAAAAATTAAAATCATCACATACAAAAACATATATTATAGGGCAAATTGCATTGAACCCCTTGAGGTTTGGGCAAGTTACACTTAGCTGGAAATATTTTGTTATTATACACTAACACCCCCAAAACTTAAATTTGACTTTAAAAATACCTAAAATGCCCCTAGTTATATTATTTTATACTTTTTTTTTTTTACCTTTTAATCAAAAACTTTATAAACTTTAATAAAATTAAAAAAATTAAATAAAAGATATGATTCATTAAATAAATTAATAGTTTCCAAAAATTAAATAAATAAATATTTTAAAAATAAATAAATAAATAAATAAATAGTTTAAAATAAATAATTTTAAAAAAATTAAATTAATAAATAGTTTTAAAAATCAAATAAATAAATAGTTTAAAAAATTAAATAAATAAATGAAAAAAAAATTAAAAGCATTAATTTTTTTTTAAGGATATCCATTAACAGGGATAAAAAAAAAAAACTCTAAATATTCAAACTTTTACAGTAAGGATGATGGTGAGAGAAGCTTCAAGGTTCCCAACACTGGGAGTCTTCTTGCCTTTTTCAACCACTTCATTCAGTGTTGGAAACCTTGAAACTTTTCTCACTATCATTCTTAAAGTAAAAGTTTGAATATTTAGAGTTTTTCTTGTCCCTATTAATGGATATTCTTAATTTTTTTTTTTTAATGTTTTAAAACTATTTATTTATTTAAAATATTTATTTATTTGATTTTTTAAAACTATTATTTATTTAATTTTTTTAATAATTTTTTTATTTAATTTTTAAAACTATTTATTTATTTAATTTTTTAAAACTATTTATTTATTTAATGAATTATAACTTTTATTTAAATTTTTTTATTTTATTAAAGTTTATAAAGTTTTTGGTTAAAAAGTAAAAAAAAAATAAAAAAATTAAAGTATAAAATAATATAACTAGGAGCATTTTAGGCATTTTCAAAGTCAAATTTAAGCCTTAGGGGTGTTAGTGCATAATAACAAAACTTTTCCAGCTAAGTGTAACTTGCTCAAACCTCAAGGGGTTCAGTGCAATTTGCCCTAATTATATGAGTAATGCTAAACATGTGTCCATTTTGCTCACCCACCTTCAAGGGGGGTAAGCATTACCCACCCCACCCCACCCCCCCCACCCCCCACCCCCCCAACACATGACATGTGTCCAAAGAGGGGGTATTTTTGTTTAAACACATGACAATTTTTGGACAAAAATACCCCTCCCTTGACACATGTCAAGTGTTGAGGAGGGGGGTAATGCTCACCCCCCTTCAAGGGTGGTGAGCAAAAGTAATCTCACTAAACATCACAACTTTTCAATCACAACACATGTGGTGGCTGATGTGTTAAGTGGTGATTGGATATACATTGATAATGATTTATCTCACTTATCCATGTACATTTATCCATGTATCCACTCACCAAATTAACACATCAATCACCACATGTATTATGATTGAAAAATTTTGTGATGTCTTACACTACTCATTATATATACATTAGAAGTATACCATTATTGAGCACTAGCCACTAGGTCTAAAGTTTACAGGAGCTACATTACATATAATAAATTTTTGTTCCCTGAAACTTGCAACATATGAAATAACATTTGTTTTTTTTTTTTTTTGGAGAATCTTCTATCTTCATTTTCAGGATATATATATATATAATTTGGCATTGAATACATTACCTATTGAAGGAATTTTATTCAATCAATGGACTCCTCTTGGGATGCTAACCAATGCTCAAGAATTGATGTATGTATATGTACGTATCTACAGCTTTTCTTCATTTTTAGAATAAATTCTTTGCAATCAAACCCTATAATTGAACCATAATTAATCAACACATTCATTTTTAATAGTCTTTCATATATTAATTATATTGAAACAGATTGAATTAAAAGAAGTGTAGTAGAAAGTGATGATCAGAACATTAATACAAGTTATGATTATAACTATGATTAATAGAAAACTTTTAAAAAGAGAACAACATTTTTAATATTACACTAAAAAGATGCACATTCATGCACTCTCAAAGCAATATATTTATATATATATATATATATATATTTCCAACTGAAACTTTACAGTGCGCATGGAATAGCATGAGAAATCCAAAAGGGAGAGTCAGAGCTAGCTTTCCCCACTTAGAGATATTAAACAATAATAAAATAATGACAATAATAATAATAATAATAATAATAAAATTATTAAATAAAATAAACATAAATTATGAATTGGTTAGGATTCAAAATGCTGCTCTGAAATCTCATGCTCCCCATCTGCAGAAATATACTCTTACACACTCCACCAAACTGACCAAAAAGCCTTATCTTTTTATATTTTTTTATTATCATCATCTTCTCTCTTTTCCTTTCATATTATATTTAATTAAGTTCTAATTACAAAATATTTTGTTCTTTGAAATTGGACTATCTGTTCTTTCCTATCTATATATATATAAGCATGCTTTATAACACTCTCTCATCAATCTTGCTCTTCCATGACTGCTGCTGTCAAGGTAACTACTTCTCCAAAAATTTCCATCCAAACAAAGCTTTTTTTTTTTGCTTATCTGTTTCTTGATGAGTTTCTGTTTTTTTTCATTATCACAGTTTTCATGATCATAGAGCATTAAGGAGGCTGATATATGAATATATCATCAATAGCTGAGGTTTGATCCAACTTTGGTTCTTTTATTTTCTTAAAAGACTCTGCAAGATCTGAAATTGGTATGTAATTATCTTATTATGTTATAAGTTTATAACTCTAGTTCTTTAACTATATATAGTTATTTTTTTTTATGTTATAGTTCTGATATTTGGGTTCTGGGATATTTTACAGGCATAAAAGAATCAGATTCATTTTTTTTTTTTTTCAAATATAATCTTATCTTGCTAAGATTATACATACAAATTCTTCTGTGTGGGAATAATTTTTATCCATGGATGGTATGGGATGGCATCATGGCTCATCACAAGTAGTTCTCACCAATCCATCATCATCATCATCTTTACGGAGCAACAACCAGCAATTACAAGAAGATCATCATCAAAGCTTCATGGATCTCAGTACTCATGAAGACATGTTTTTCAATCCAATTCATCAACTGCTCCACAAAGCTCATCAATCATCTCATCAACTACTCATGATCAATCCAAATCCTGATCAAAGGGTAAGTAGTACTAGTAGTACTAGCTAATGATGACGATCATCATCTCGAATTCGATCCGATATATAATAAATAATAAGCTTTGTCTCATACATGAATTTAAATTTGTTATTGCAGCCTCATGAGATGATGACTGCAGTTGCAAAATCGGGAGATGGAGCTGGAGCTGGTTGGAGAGATATTCTATCTTGTGTTTCATCAATGCCTTTAGTGGGTACTTGTGTTGATGATCATCATGATCATTTTGGATTGATGAAAAATAATAATGGCAAGGCTGGTGGTGGTGGTGTTACAACAACAACAACATGCTCTCTAGAGTCTCTTGATTGCTTGCTCTCAGCTAGTAATAGCAACAACAACACCGACACGTCGGTTGATCATGAAGATGATGATGATGGGATCTCCATGATCTTCTCTGATTCTAGAAATCATCACTTGTGGAATTTTGGTGCCAATAATAATATTACTACTACTGCAGCTGCAGTAACTGTTTCATCAGGAGAGTCGTCCGAGAACAAATTAGAGCTTGAAGAAACAGTGTCCCAAAGCTCCTCAGATCATCATCATCAGTATTTCAACAATGGTGGCAGAATTCAAGAAAAAAGACAGAGAAGCATTAACGGTCCTGATCAGTTCCATCTTCTTCAAATTTCTAATGATCATTCTTCATTCACAGAAGGTGGTTTCAGGCTGATTTCCGAGAACCCATCAAAGCCAAAGAAACCAAGATCAGATAAGCGTCCAAGCTCATCAAACATCAACTTTCAGCAACCGAGTAATAATAATTCATCGGTGTCATCTTCGATAGAGGAGCCTGATCCTGAGGCCATTGCTCAGATGAAGGAGATGATTTATCGTGCCGCGGCATTCAGGCCAGTGAATTTGGGCATGGAAGTGGTGGAGAGGCCTAAGAGGAAGAATGTTAGAATATCATCTGATCCACAAACAGTGGCTGCAAGACAAAGGAGAGAGAGAATAAGTGAAAGAATTAGGGTTTTGCAGAGGCTGGTTCCTGGTGGAAGCAAAATGGACACTGCTTCAATGCTTGATGAGGCTGCAAATTATCTCAAATTCTTGAGATCTCAAATCAAAGCACTAGAAATCATTGGCCACAAGCTTGATCTTGATCCACCTACCATCATTAATAACTCATATCCCACTACTACTTTCTCTTCTCTACCATTCAATTATAATTACCACACTAGTACTTTTCCCATGCAAACCCACCACCCTCATCATCTTCAAAACCCTAATAATAATCCAAACCCCATTTAGAAATTCTGATTACCCACATGATCATCAATTAATGATTGATTGATCATCATAACCTTCATCATTACATCTTAATTCTCTGATCAAGTGTATGTTGTTAAAAACATTCACTAATGACACCCACCCACCTCCCTCCCTCCCCAAAAGCTAGATTGCATCACACAAGAAGATAGAGAGTTTTTTTTTTTTTTTGGGCAGTACTGTAGTTTGTTGTAGCTAATTATTATTCCACTATTGTTTTTGCTGATTCCACTATTAATTATAATTAAAAAAGAATGCAATATTAATTATTGTAGTGGAATAGCAAATATAAAGAGTGGAATATTAAATAGTGTAGTTAGCTTTTTGGCAAACCTTTTTGATATGGAAAGGTTTTAGCAATTATAGCACATATGATTAAGATCCAATGGCTAGAAAGTAGTGATTATGATCATATCACTTTAATTAGCTTTTTGCCTAGCTAATACATAATTAATTATATTTTTAATGAAATTCTACTGTACTTTGAAAGCTCGATCACTTTGTCTTGGAGATCATTTTGTGATGCATTTATTTATTTTAATTATTAACAATGTGTACTTTGTTAATTTATCTAACCAATGCAAAGAGACATTCTCTTAAGAATCGTGAGCCCCAGTCAGTGGTCCTGTCTCCTTAAATCAATCCAAAGCGTGCCCTTGAAAATCTCTCCAATCTCATATATTGCTTAGCACATGTTTATGCTTCTCTTTTGGCAGGAGATCATCTATATAAATTATAATATAATTAATAGTTATAAAAGCCACTCTATTGATTAATGTTAATTAATATTCCATAACCCAAGAACACCTTACATCTAATTATATTGCACTTGATTACATATACAACGACTTAGCTTCAATAAAGAGACAAAAAAACAAAGAAGTCAAAAAATGATAATTTTGGTTTGAGGTATTATCACTAAAGTCCCTACTTTTTTATGAATTGTCACCTATTTAAACGTCTTTGCCATATTAATCACTTTAGTCCCTTGTTTTTTTAAAATACATCACTTTAGTCCATTTGACCAAAAAACTAATGGTCAACTATAACAGAATGTGTAAAAATACAATTTTGCCCTCTATTGTAATTTTTTAATTTTTAATTTAAGTCCCTCTAGTTTCAATAATAGTTGGTCAACCCTTGAAAAAAATTAAAATGTTTTCATCAAGGATTGAACCTTCAACTTAAAGGTTAAAAGTCACAAACTTTAACCAACTGACCTACTTTAGCTCATTGTTGAAGGTTTGTTCATTTAAATGTATATATATATATAGTAACATAATTTGTTTAAACAAATTTAAATTTGTTTATACTGTATAATTTAAAATCAAAGCCTATAATTTTTTTCTTTCTTTCTTTTTTTGGATTTTTTACTAATATATAATAATAATATATAAAAACATATTTATGAGAATGAAAAATAAAATAACAAAACAAAAGGAAAAAAAAGGAAAAAAAAAAAGAAATTTTCAATTTATGAGATTTGATTTTCTGGGTTTTTTTTTTATCAAATTGAAATAATATATTTTTTGAAAAGAAAAAAAATCCAAAAAAATAAAGAAAAAAAAATTGTAGGTTTTGTTTTTCTGGATTTTCTAGGTTTCCTTTGGCTTTTGTTTTGTCATTTTCTTTTTTATTTTCATAAATATGTTTTTACATATTATTATTAAATACGAGTTTGTTTTAAATTATATAAAAGATTTAAATTAGTTTAAACAAATTATATAACTATATATACATTTAAATGAACAAACCTTCAACATTGAGCTAGAGTAGCTTAGCTGGTTGAAGCTTGTGACTTTTAACTTTAAGGTTGAAGGTTCAATCCTTGATAAAGGCATTTTAAATTTTTTTAGGGGTTGACCAACTATTTTTGAAACTAGAGGGACTAAAAGAAAAAATTAAAAAATAACAATAAAGGTTAAAATTGTATTTTTACACATTCTGTTATAGTTGACTGCTAGTTTTTTGGTCAAATGGACTAAAGTGATGTATTTTGAAAAAACAAGGGACTAAAGTGATTAATATGGTAAAGACGTTTAAATAGGTGACAATTCATGAAAAAATAGGGACTTTAGTGATAATACCCCTTTTGGTTTTGATATCTGTTACTCTATATGTTAAATGGAGATATATCATACATTATACCTACAGGCTACAGTTTTGAAATTCATCAAAACTCTTTATTCAACTATTGAAATTTTTGTCATATATTTAAGTTTATAAAGAAAAAAAAAAAAAAAAAATTCTTTTGTCATATATGTACTTTTTGAACTCTGTAGGTCCCAACAGACCCTAACGGATATCAAAACTATGTATATTAATATTTTTACACGTCACCACTTAGTACATGTGCACCTCTCCTTCCATGTTAATAGTGGTGGGTTTGAGTCTCATCATCCGTATTTTACAGAAATATGCAGAGTCCGGTGTTGTATGAATAGATATTTTGATTGCACATTTACTGAACTCTGTAGGTCTTGACAGACCCTAACCCAACCGTTCGGTTTTTAGAATTTATTATAATATTTAAAAAAAAGAAAAGAAAAGAAAGAATAATATGAAAAGGATAAAAAAGAGTGTGTTTTGTTGAATTTTGGTAAGTGGGTCATGTTTGGTTTTGCCTTGTTAGTGTTGAAAAAGAAGTTTTGATTGCATTAAAGTAGAGCTATTATTATTAGGTGGGGGATGCTATTTGCTAAATTTAGACATTCTATTATGAAAACAACCCTCTGATCTCTCTTTTGCTTTTGTTTTTTTATGCGATTTCTACATCAACTTGACAATAATGTGTCAAAGCTAGAGTCTCGATACATATAATTTATAACAAAATTTATACATATAAATAAAAATTCTAAAAAAAAAAAACTAAAGCTTTGTAGGCTTTCCACAAGTTGGAGAAAATTGACTTAAATTATTGAAAAGTTGTGATCATTTGTGATAAAATTCGGTGGTTGTAATATTATTTCTTTGGACAGCTACTTTACTTTGGGAGCTGACTTAAAAAGCTCACCAATAAAAACTAAGGACTTGTCATTTTCATTTACAGAATATATTTATTTATAGGTTCAAATCACTAGTCTCTTAACACTATTGGCTTTCAATCATGTTTGAATTAAATTTTATGCAGACAATGCTGACTTTCTTCCTATAATTACTTCCTCAATTCCATATAGCTATTGATTAATCATTAATTAATATATATTTCATGTATCCAAATTTTAAATTTGACTTTGATTTGATCAATAAATATGCATGTATCGTCTTCATTGTATGAATTTATGATGACGCGGGGTGGACTGTGGACTAGACTTTATAAAAGAGAATACTTTTGCTCACCCCTTCAAGGGAGGTAACCATTACCCCCTCTTAAATGGATGACATGTGTCATAGAGCAGTAAATTTTTAGACAATTTTACCCCTCCATAGACACATGTCATGTGTATAGGAGATGGGTAATGCTTACCCCTCTTGAAAGGGGGGGTGATCAAAAATAAACTCCTTTATAAAATAGTTACGGTTAGATAATTCACGTGTTAAGTTTTATAGAAGAAGATCAGATTAAATTCGTTATTGTTTTTACTTCTAATAAATACAAGAAAATATAATAAATATGCATTTAATCGATATATAAGGTAAATAATTTAATTGTTGGAGGGGATTCAAGGGTCAATCTTTAATTTAACTGTTGTGAGCTATTAAATTTTGTCCTATAGCACCATTTGATTTCGATTCTAGGTGTACCAAAAAAAAAATAAAAAAAATTCACCGTTAAATACGACTTGGTAGTAAAAACACTAATTTAACTGGGCAATATTCTAGTTTGAGTGGCCGTTTGTCCATATGGTAATGTTAAAAAATGAGAAAAAAAAAGAAGAAGAGAGATTTGGGCCCTTTAAGCATTTTTGGGTTCCTAAGGTGGGCTTACCGGGTCAGATCAGGCCCAAGACATTTGGGGCTTTGGCAACAAAGACAGATAATTAAGAGTGGTGCTATATTTGCACCCCTAAAAAACGGTATGTATATCCCAAATTAATATATTTTTAAAATTTTAATATTACCCACGATTAAAATGACTGGAAGGACTAAATAGTTTATGTATACCCACAAATTATTTCCTATTTTTGTTTTTAAAGATAAAATTTAGTTTGTGTAGCCCTGTTTTTCCCCTGTTTTCTTCTCAGTTTTGTTTTAATGTCAGAACCGTCCTGAGAGAACAAGTAAAACCTTGTGGTGCCTCTGTTGCTATTTGAAGTCTCCTTTCCCAACTCAATATATTTGCACTAGTATCGCCTGAATCAATAAAATAATATACACAAGAATCTATATAACAATTTGTTTTGATTTATAAAAAACTTCAATATATCCATTGAAAGTACATTAGTACATGTAACAATTTTTACGCAAATTAAAAATTACAAATGAAAATGACAATACTAATAGTTTAACGGATTATATTATTTATATTTTACGCAACAATTTTTTTTTTTTTTGTCATTTACATTAGTCTACTAAAAGTTTTATAATTTTTTCAAATTGGTCCCTCTAATTGATGCCCGATTGATGGAGAGCTGGTTTCACCACGGGTTGTGTGAGTTGATATTTCTTGTTATAAGAGTAAATATCCGGGTGGAATACACACTAGCTATTTGATGCTGGCAGCGCCCAACAAATTCTGACCTTACCTTAATTTCAATGTCAGAATTTATTGTTAGTGATAGATATTGCTTAATCACAACCACTCAACAACAGGCACTACAAGAAATAGGGTCATCGAAACTACGATATTTACGAGGGCCATGAGTTGTTAGAGATAAAGGAACTATATCATCGCAAATGGTTTTGAAAACCAGGTTACGCAACAATACGATGTTGTATTTTTGAGGACCTACTAAATTGATCTGATTGATTACTAAATAATTTGTCAAGACAGAGCAAGGTAAACAAAAGCTTTAGAATATTATTTTCAAGCATATTAGAACAAGACCACTTCCTGACTGCCACAAGCTATTTATGAAGAATATGGTTGTGATATCTGTCACTACATCGATTATCACAACACAAGAAGACACACAAATGTTCATACCTAAATAGAATACATTCAGAAAGAACTACCTAGCTAGCAAGGGGAGGTAGTTCAGACTTCAGAACCCAGATTCGAACAAATCGATCTTGATTCAGTCTCATGGCTGACATTTGTGCGAGCTATCTCAATTGCCAAAGACTCTTTCAAATCGATCACCACCTGATTCATGGTTGGCCTTTTGGCTGAAGTTTGAGAAACACAAGCCATAGCTACTTCTACAGCTCTCCAGACAGAGTTCATGTCGAAATCTCCTTGCAATCTTGGATCAACAACATTTTTAATATCCCCTTTTGCAAGCATGAAACTAACCCATTCACTTATATGAGGCCTCCTCTCTTCGAATTTTCGAATTGCTGGTTTACTTGTGATTATCTGCAAGAGAACCACTCCAAAACTATACACATCACTTTTTTCGGTCAATCTGCTTGATTTGTAGTACCTGCAAGGCCATTAGCATATGATTCGGTCTATTTTAACTTCTAATAAACAAAAGTAATTAAGTTACTGTCATTCCATATATTAAAACGCTTACTCTGGGTCAAGGTATCCAGGAGAACCTGCAATGATCGTGGACACATGGGTTTTACTTTCAACCGGAAAAATTCGTGAAAGGCCAAAATCAGCTATCTTTGCCTGGAATTTTTCATTTAATAAGATGTTTGCAGGCTTCACATCTCTGTGGACTATGGGTGGCTTACAGCCACTATGGAGATACTCCAATCCTATATTTCAAATTCAATTAATATTAGATATCCCATTATCAACCATATATATATCTAGTAAAACTTGAAAATCATACAAATATATCCCAACCTTGTGCTGTCTCTGTTGCTATTCGAAGCCTCCCTCCCCAACTTAAGATATCTGAAGTACTGTTTCCTTCATCTGTAATAAAATGTGAAAAACTATCATTTTTTTTAATCAATCAAAAAACTTTGATATATTAATGTATTGTGAATTGTGAAAGATAAACTTATACATGTATTGTTTTCTCTCATATATTTGTTGAAGTTAAAACTAGCTAGTTCATCGTATAAATAAACAAAACTAGCCTTAACATCAATCAACTGTGAGATCCAAATAGGCCAAAGTGGTTAATACCTGTTGGGTTACAACCTTGCACCAATTCACCAATTTTGGGTCAATACACATGTAATTATCTTTAAGAAAACAATAAATGAAACGCAAATTCAGCAATGAACAAGAAGCCAATTAACAAACTATTGGACGAACCTAAGAGATGTGATTCTAAGTTTCCATTAGTCATGAACTCATAGATTAATCCCATGTTTGTGCCATCGTCGCAATACCCAACAAGGGTTGTCAGGTTTTTATGATGAACCGTGAAAAGAAGTTCAACCTGTAAATGAAATCCCTTGTCAGCCTTACATTACTTTATTGAAAATATTCTGTACAGGTTGTGAACATATATATGATATATACCTCTGTTTGAAACTGCTTATTGCCTTGCATTGATGATAGTGAAAGCATTTTCACAGCAACTTGCGTGTGATCATCTAAGTTTCCATGATAAACAGTTCCAAAACCACCTTGTCCAACAATCCTTTCGAAGTTGTTAGTAATTCTGACAACATCAGTGTAAGAGAACCTTCGATTTTTCAGCTCGAATGACCTATTATTTTTGTTCCGAGTGATGCCTGGAAAATTCATGAATGAGTCTCAGAAGCATGGTTCATAGAATAATTTTTCTGATAATTTTTAAGCTGCAAAGTCTATGTTTTAATGTACCTTGGCATCTTGTTTTGAGGATCCACATAATAGATAATGCAGCTACTACAAGGACTGAAACTGCGAGAAATGATGCTAGAACTGGAACAGCAATGATTTTCTTTTTTGTGGATGGTGTTGAAAGATAGAGATCTGGATTTCCATCTAAGCTGTAAACAAGATACACGTTTTCAACTATTAATTATTATGTATTTAAATTTTAATTTTTAAAGTATCAAATAAATCTAAAATTAGAGTTTAATTAGGTTTTATCATAAGTTTATTTATTTATTTATTTTTAATTATTATTATTTTTTATGAGTGTAATTAATGAGTATATTTAGTATTTAGTTTATTTTAACAGTAATACTAGATATCCCATCCCAACATATATGACAGATGATGTATCACTTGATGAGTGTATAGATATTAATTGATGAGTGAATAAATGGATAAATAAGATAAATTACAATTAATATGTATCCACTCACTAAGTGACACCTCAAATGTCAAACGAGTTGGGATGGAAAAAATGGGATTATTAGTGGGACGTATAGCATTACTCTTATTTTAATTAAAGTAATTTGTTCTTATTGGTAAATTTATGTTGGGATAATTTTGTTATTAAAATTTTAAATAAAATATGTGTATACTAATTAGTTTGAGAAACACTTTGTACCACCGGGGTCGCGGCATCTTTGCGGCCCCATAGTGGAAAACAAGAGAAAAAACACGTGGGCTCACGTATTAATTACGCGGGTCCTAAATGTTTTCACTTGTTTTTCCAATACGGGGCCGCAAAGGTGCCGCAACCCCGGTGGTACGTAGCAGCCCTCAATTAGTTTTGTTGGTGGCAATATTGATACCCATAATATATATTCAAAAATTTTTATTTTTTTATTTTTGTTGTTACCTTTTGAACACTAAATTTTTAAAAAAAAATATTAAATAATATTAAATAATATATATATATTAAAATATTCATAACTTAACAAAGAAGAACTTGTAATGAAATGGGTATTCTTCTCGATTTTCTTAACCAAATCTTTGGTTCAATTCCTATCACTGCAAACATAAATTTTTTTGTTTTTGAAAAATAAAGGCCGCAGATCTTACGGGCCGGGCAGCACGGCCTTATGCAGGCTTTGACCTGACCTGCTTATGCCGGCTGGACTTGGTCTAACTGGCACAGCCCATTTTACCTCCATTGGGGCAAGGTGGATCAAAAGGCATCCAGGTGGGAATCCGATTCCGGAAAGCGGGATGAATACGGGTGGCCACCTTGATTCTAGTTTGTCTAAGTGACCCAAATGGTGTACTACGACAACTAATGGGCTAGGCAAATCCCAACTAATGGGGATTCAGTTTAGAGTTTTCAAGAGATGGCCGGGACTCTACCCACACCTTTGAATTTTGACTTTAGGTCCAATCATCATCAAACTCTTAGCCTGCACGGAATCTTTAATACATTTGGTACAATGGGCAAGGATTTTACTATTTTAATCACCCACATGCATGCACGTGGCGCTTAGAAGGCCTGTGAAATACTTGGCAGTAGGCCAGGTGTGACATGTCAATCCTAAGAATGGTTAGATACCACTTAACTCAAAGCTAGCAATTGCACTATTGCAGCCACATGCATCACAAGGTGGGACCTCTAAAGCGTTTTCTGGACCTTTAAAGTAGGGATGGCAAAATTCCCCGTGGGGATGGGGCCCCGCGGGGACCCACACTTATGGGGTGGGGATGGTTTCAATTTGGTGGGGATGGGGCGGGGATGGGGATAGATAGTATAACCCGCAATGGGTATGGGGTGGGGATGAGTTTTATACTCCCCGCCCCGCCCCACCCCACCCCGCTTAAAATAATGCTTAGTTAAACTACGTAGTTTCATAGAAAACTTTGATTTCGTACTTTATGTTTATGCTTGAAAATGATTGAATTACTTATGAGAATTATGTTTATGAGATTTTTTTAATAGTTTCTTGGAATTATTTACTACTTTATATATTATATCATATTCAATGGTTATATATTTATTATTTAAATTAAAAATATATATATAAACGGGGTAAATGGGTGGGGATGGGGAAAGCACTCCCCGTTGTACCCCGCCCCGCCCCGCCCTGCCCCATCTTTGGTGGGGTTTTATGAGGGGATGGGTTTTCAAAAAATAAATGGGGTGGGGTATGGGGAAGGCCACCCCGCCCCAAACCCGCCCCATTGCCATCCCTACTTTAAAGCAATTAAGAGGATGTAAGAGATCGGAGGAGAGTTCATACATGGAGTACACTCTCAATATATTACTACAAAACTAAATTTATAGGCAAGCAGTGATGGCCTCCATTTGATGACACATAGGCTCCTTGTGTCAAAGAAAGAAGCCACATCATTCCATTGCATGATAACACCTCATTTGTTTGCATGTCTTCTTGCCACGAAAGATGAGAAGGCTCCGTTTGGTAGGGAGGAAAGAAAATAGGAAGGATGGAAAGATTTAGAAAGATTTGAAGGGATAGAAAACATAAGGGAAAGAAAGAAAAATGATTTTCCCTCATGTTGTTTGGTAAACAGGAAGGAAAGAAAAGATCATTTTATCAATTTTACTATTTTACCCCTTATATTATATTTTATATATTAGTTTTTTTGGATAAAATTGTAATTTACCAAATTGGTGGGCCCCACTTCTTTTTTTACTCTTTCTTTCCCTCCCTTTTCCTCTCACTTTTGGGAGGAAAAAAAATTGTGGGTCCCACACCCATTTTTCTTTCCATTTTTCCTTCCACTTTTCTTTTCCCTCCATTTTTCTCTCTATACCGAACACACACTTCTCTCTTTTTCCTCCACTTTTCCCTCCACCCCTTTCTTTCCTCTCCCTTTTCCTCCCTACCAAACATAGGCTTAAGGCTTTAAGCATCTTTTAGTCATCTTCAAGAAGCATATTAACTAGTAATGACAGCAGACCATATTGATCAAGAACTTAAAAGCCTGAAAGCTAACCTTAACGACAGCAGACCATTCTTCCCTTTTTCAGCAAGTCCAGCTGGAACTGAACCTTGAAGATTGTTTCCTCTCAAATTTCTGCAAGAGAATAATATATAATTTTATCTATTTATTTATTTTATTGACAAAGCAACTTCTATTATGAATCACAATCGGATAAACTTACAGCACAGTCAAGAATGGTAGCTCTAACAGAAAATCAGGCACTGGACCGGTCAGATTATTGTTCGATAAGTCCCTGAAAATGTGATTGAAAATGTTAATTCAGCTGACTTGATATCCTCATCATGATCAATTTATAGTAAGTTAACATTAACTTTGATTCAAATTCATGACAGATTAAAAAGCTCACAGAGATTGTATCAACTTGAGACCAGATATATGAGGAGATATCTCCCCAGATATTCCACTAGAAGACAAGTTCCTGCATTTGCTTGCGCAGTAATTTCAGTTATAATACTAGAAATCAGGATGCCATTTAAAGGGCCAAGTAAAACTTACAGAGACGTGATCCTTGGAGAATAATTTTCAGGGTAGCTGCAATCAAGACCTTGCCACAAGAATTTTACAGGGGCACATGGATCTCCTTGCCAATTTCTTTTCACTCCATACTTTGTCTTGATATTCATTATAGCATCAACTAATAGAAAAATGAAAGCAAAATCCATTAAAAAAATAGAAAGAAAAACTGATATCCACTACAGTAGCCGATAGAAACATATATACCATCTTCTTGGTTGGATAACAATTGTAGAAATTGTTTCAATACATGTAACTCAAGGGCGTTGAGGATGGGCGGCAGTGGTGAATCCAAAGTTGTTTTAATTGAAATCTCAATTTTTTCTCCACTAATGGGTTGACGGCTACTTAAAGTAAATGAGGTTAAGTAAGGCACAACGAAAGGTAATCCTGTCCATTTCTCTCCATTCACATAGATGTCTTGTTTTCTAGTCGGGTTATTTGCCTGTCTCTGGTCAAGCTCAGCAAAGTGAAAGCATGCAACGAACTGTAATGTGGAATCACTAGGCTTCCAGTCAAATACCAATGAACCGTTACCATTTGCTGGAATGGCGGCTGTCTGCATAACCATAGATGGTGGTTCGTTAGAATATATATCGGTGCCTTTGCTGATTTTGAATGAACTATTTACTGTCACCCAGTTGGATCTGGTGTAGGGAGACCATATGCGATCATAATCATCATCTTTGAACCTACATGTTAAAGTTTTAATTAAATTTAATAGTAACAAATATTCAATTTTAAATTAAATAATAAAATTAGTAACAAATTAATATTCAGTCATAAAACTTTTGTTACAATAAAAAACTTGCCTGTATGTTTCATTATCATTGGCTGTTGAACCAATATCCAATCGCAAATGGAGGAGTAATGATATTCTTGAAAAAGCCGGATAACTGTGATTTTTCAAGGGTCTTAATTCTAATGAAGATATAAAAGGTGTTCCTGACCCGTTGTTTACAAGACAGACATCTATATAATTTGTCGGAGGGACATGGATGATTTCCTTGGAAAGAATGGTGGATGCATCAGCCAATTCCACTGAATCCCACACATCAGCTCCATGCCTCCATGAAGGAGATCAAAACTCGGTAGTTTATTTTGGCCATCGTAATTCCCATACATGAAACTTGCTCTAATAAGAAATTTGCCTTCTCCTAGAGCAGGTTTTAGAGTGTAACAATTTTTTATTCCTTCAGGGAAGCTTCTAACAGTCAGGAATGGTTGTTCCAGGGTGTCCCTGTTGTATTCACTTGATATATTGTAACTTACACCCGACTCTGTGAAGGTTAAGTCTGAAGTGTAATTTATTCCTGTTTTGTTGTTGGTATACGCAGAATTTTCCGGCAATCTACAATCGATGCTAATAAAGCCTGACAGAGATATAAATTTGGAGAGAAATTAAGACAAAGTCTTAATACATATTCAAAACAGTTGAGTTAATTACTCCATGTCTAACCTGATTGAGTCTTGGCATGGACGAGAACTGTGAGAGCAAGTATACCAAGAAATGAAAATATCAACAGCTTGAGAATCTCCATTTCCCGTTCCTGCTTCTTGATACGTTTCTCAGGATAGAAAGGCAATGCAAGCATTTATCATCAGACTATTTATACTGCAATGAAGTACGATAACTTCACAATTTAATAAACGAGTCACGCTAGGCCTAGTAGATGGTTAAAACCATTGAACTGAAAGTAAGAGGTCTAGGGATCAATCTCTCTCAACTGACTTACTTTTGACTATAAGCATGTGTGTTTACGAAGAGATCATATTTTTGTTTTATTGAAAAGTACAAGTCTTCAAATTACAAACCTATCATCCAACTTTCATGGGATTGGAACGTTTAATTTGATTAGTTTAGATGTCAATTTTCCTGATACAAATAGACTTGAAGTATTGGACAGAATGATTAACGGATATTCTTGATTCCAGAAGGTTGAGTATATAGGATATCACTTAGTACATTAATCGTTTGGGTTTGTTGCTTATACTCGGTTTTTTAATACATCTATCCAATAAAATCATATCATGTATAAAAGTTTTTACATAATATAACAGGTAATCATATATGCATAAATTCACCTTAGAGACTTAACATTACAAATAACTTAGTAAAACAAAAACGAAAAGCTTTGGAATACAAGTAAACTGACTTTTCCAACCGATACAAAAACAGAAAAATAGAAATGGAGTGGGCACAGTGCACATGCTTTGAACCTTGTGGGGTTGTAGAATCTAGACTGTTAGAATTAATTGCAATTGGCAGAGAATCAGAGAACAGTAATTTGTTTTAATGTCATATCTCTCAAGGCATTTCCTCTGATTATGCTAAAACTACACCAGTCCACAAGTTACATGTCACGCCCTATAATTAAGGCCCGTTTAATCTTCAATGACTCGACAATTGCACATATGTCAAAGGTCCATTGTATGGTCAATAGACCATTGCGCATACGTCGATCTGTCACTATGAATCTGATTTAAATAGAAAAGTTCTACAAGGTAAAAAAAGGTAGTTATGTTGGAAATTTAACCGATGATTGCAGAAGTGTATGCCTAATATTCACCATATAATAAATAACGTTTACTAGCAAAAAAATAAGATAAAAGAAAATAAACCAACCACATATCACTACAAGAAAAGTTGGCTTTTATAACGGATCATCAACCACGGGCTTAAGAGGCCTGTATTAGAAAAGCAATTTCAACCACGGGCCTTCAAATGCCCGTTATTAATATATAATTTAAAAGATTTTTATCGTGGACCTTTATATGGCCGTGATAGATAATTTATTAATAAACACGGGCAACAAAGGAACCGTAGTAGATGCGTTTAGTTAACACGGGAAAATAATGCCCGTATTAGATATGTCAATATATAAAGAAAAAAAAAATCCCCAAAATCTCATAACCCTAAAAACGAAAGATCACTCATCAACGTGAAAATCATAAGCGATTCTATGGCGACGACGTGAATGACAATGGTGGTGGTGAAGCTAGCATGTTCGGGGAATTGATGGATAGGTAATGGATGTTTGTCTGGCTTTGAATCTTGTAGATTTTTTTTTTTTTTTTTTTTTTTTTTTTCGATTTTGAAATGGATAACTACTCTAGCTATGAGAAGAAATTAATACGATCACAGGACTTCGAATCAAGAAGAAGTTACCAAACTCGGCTCTAATGATTTCACCTATATCTATTCCTCTCAACTCTCATCTATATCTCTTTGTTCGCTGTAAACCCTAAGTTGCAGATTTTATTTTGGTTAAAGGTCAACTCTCTCTCCTTCGATTCTCTAGTGTCAATTCTTGATTCGTCATTTGATTTTCGATTTCTCTCCAAGACAAATTTTAAAGTTTTTATTTTAATTTTAATTTTTTTTGGTAATGTTTGGTTTGATTTCTTTTTAGTTTGTTTTACATTCATGAAAATAGATTCCATAGGTGGGTTTATGGTTGTAGTTGGAGGAGGAAATAAAAAAAAAATATATATATAAAGCTGTTTGTTGAAGCACTACTACTAAAGTTGTATGTGGTCTAACGAATTTCTGTGTGGGCTTGATCTTCTTACTTGATTTTAGTTATTTTTTATTCTTAAGTTTATTTTTTGTTAAAATTTGATGTTCATGCTGGATAATTCATAATTGTGCATCTTGTTGTTCTATTGTTAAGACTATGGCTATTAGTTTTGTTTTTAGACATTGTAACAAATTAAAGTAGCTCATAGTGCTGCTCGTTTTGCACTCTCTTTGGATAGTTCATATTATTGGTTTGATAATTACTGTGAGCAGAATTTTTAATTTTTAGTTGTTCTGCTGATGGAATTTTTAATTTTAGTTGGAGTTGGAAAATCAGTATGTGTATATGACTGTGTTATTCTTTTTGCTGAATTATTTAATGATCCAAGTTTTTTGTGAATTATTTAATGACTATTTGTTGAACACAAGATATATGTGAAAACCCTAAATCAGGAAAAAAACCATGGGCCATTAGCTCTTTCCATCACTTTTTCATCTGCGATCCCCTGCGGTCCATTTTCTACTTGGCAATCCCCGTGGGTTCTATTCTAATCCCCCCTTATGAGGGCTTGCCCTTTTATCCTTATGGGAGAATTCTCCTTTTCAAAGTGTGTCAATTTTTTGGTGCTAACAATTATTAATAAAGTAATATTTAAAACACTAATGCTATTTAACCTAAAAATTTAATCCAAATTTCAACCCAAATGATGTGGCAAGTGATTTTTTCATTAACCATATTATCTTATGTTGTGTGTAGTGATAATAACTCACTTGCCACATCATTTGGGTTAATTATTTGGGTACGTTGTATAGCATTACTAAATTTAAAAACAATCACATCCTTCAACCATTCATTACAATATTTATTTTGTTAAGATTTGACTTGTATTTTCAGGTGAATCAAACGACTCAACTAGGGATGGCAATGGGGTGGGGTGGGGCCGGGCGGGGCGGGTCAAGGCCGCCCCAAACCTGAAACCCGGTTTTCAACGGTTGCCCCAAACCCGACCCGACTCGACCCGACCCGTGACCCGAACGGGTTTTCAATTTCCGTCCCAAACCCGATCCGTTTGGGTCAAGGGTGCCCCAAACCCGACCCGAATGACCCGATTTATTTACGTAAATTTAAATTTAATATAGCACGATAACTAAGTTTAATGAACATTAAATTCATCCGTAAAGTGTAAAATATAAATCCCAAAATGACTTGAACAAAAATACAAAATACATACAACATTTTCGGTATCAATAAAATCCATTCAACATCTTCACCAAAATAGTTTAAACTTAAAAAAATTTCAATAACAAAATCCATCAAATATCTTCACCATCACTTTGTCTTCTTGAAAACAAGCATATATTTAAAATATATATATCTCGAGTTTATATCTAAATATATATATATATATATTGTCTTCTTCGGTTTAAACTCGAAATATATATATATATATCACTTTGTTTCTTTCAAATTGTTTTCTTTTCGGCCAACATAGGGTTTCCTTATTTCTTTTCCTTTTCTATTTAAAAAATATATATTTTAAATATATATTTTAAATATATATATTCCGGTTCAAACAGGGCGGGTCGGGTCAAAAGGGACCGTCCCATGCCTGACCCGGTAACCCGGCCGGATCAAGAAATGTGCCCTAAACCCGCCCCGTTACCCGTTTTTACTGCCCCAAACCTGCCCCAAACTGATCGGGGCCCCGCGGGTTTGGGGCGGGTCGGGGTTTTTACCGTCCCTAGACTCAACTTATGCATAAGTGGACCAAATGGTTTCCGATGCATGTGATTAAAGTGGCGTTGGAAAGACGATACCAAGATGAAGCCAACGGCAAAAATAGCGTCAATGTTGGAGCCTAGATGCACCGTCACGCTCTGGCGGAAGTTGGCTGTGCTAAGGTCATGTGTGGAGCATGCACTAGAAATGTTGGAGCACATGGCTGGGTCTTTCAGGGTGCGTACAGGCGCATGAACTTCCGGAAGACATGGGGGAACATGTGGAATTTCGTTTTTGTGTTGGGGAAAGATTTGTTTCGGGATTTCCTACTATTTATGGGTTTTAGATTATTTAGGGAACAAGAATATTTAACCTATAAATAGGGAGGCTTATTCTTTCGTGGAATACACATGAATAGACAAGAGAGACGACATCTAGAAACTTCAAAGAGCGGGTGAGTCTAAGGAGTGAGAATCCAGGGAGATTCGGTGGGAGACCCAAGGAAGACCATACTTCTACGAGCAAGAGATCAAAGATTGCTAGCAAAAGGCTAGGACTGCAGGTAGATAGAGTTGTGTTACAAGTCCGGAAGTGATTGTAAACAAACTATCAATCAGTAGATTAGACGACTTATTGACCCAGGAGTGGTCCGTGATTTTTTAATTAATTAGTTTGGTTAATTTCCACATAAAAATCGTGTCTCTTAACTTCTTCTCTTTATTAGAATATATAAAAGCTTTAGAATATTATATTTAGGCACTAGAACAAAGTCACATTCTTAATTGCTAGAAGCTATTAACAATATGGTTATGATCCGTCCTTACATACATAAGAAGACACACAAATGTTGAAGTTGGATACACCAAGAAAGTACTACCTTGCTAGGGGAAGTAATTCAGAATGCAAATTCAAACTAATCGAAATAGAATGTTCAGTCTCGCGGCTAGTATTTGTACGAGCTATCTCAATTGCCAAGCACTCATTCAAATCGATCACTACTTGATTCATGGTTGGCCTTTCTGCTGAACTTTGAGAAACACAAGCCATAGCTACTTCTATAGCTCTCCAGGCAGAGTTCATGTTGAAATCTCCTTGTAATCTTGGATCAACAACATTTTTAATATCCCCTTCTGCAAGCATGAAACTCACCCATTCAGTTATATGAGTCCTGGCTTCTGATTTTTCAATTGCTGGTTTACTTGTGATTAATCGTAAGAGAACCACTCCAAAACTATACACATCACTTTTTTCCGTCAATCTGTTTGATTTATAGTACCTGCAAGGCCATTAACACATAACTCGGTCTGTTTTAACTTCAAATAAATGAAATTAATTAAGTTACTTTCATTCTATAAAAAGCTTACTCAGGGTCAAGGTATCCAGGAGTGCCTGCAACGATTGTTGACACATGAGTTTCACTTTCAACTGGAAAAATTCGTGAGAGGCCAAAATCAGCTATCTTTGCCTGGAATTTTTCATTTAATAAGATGTTCGCAGGCTTCACATCTCTGTGGACTATGGGTGGCTTACAGCCAGTATGGAGATATTCCAATCCTATATTTCAAATTTAATTTATATTAGATATCCCATTATTAACCATCTACATAAATAGAAGAGATGTGGCCAATAAATTGAAAAGTAAAACTTGAAAATCATACAAATATGTCCCAACCTTGTGCTGTCTCTGTTGCTATTCGAAGCCTCCCTCCCCAACTTAAGATCTCTGCAGTACTTCTTCCTTCATCTATAAAAAAAAAAAAAAATGTAAAAACTATCGTTTTTTTTATTAATTAATCAAAAACTTTGAAATAATCATAGATTGTGGATCGCCAAAGATCAAAAGCAGCATAGACTTATATTGATTTTGTTAGGTGGTTTTCTCTCACATCAATTGAAAAATTAAGACCAGTTTGCCGTATAAATATGCAAAAGCCAACCTTAACTCCAACCGTCAACCCTAATGGGCCATAGCGGACCAAGAAAACAATAAAGTGAACCCAAATTTCAGCAATGAACTAGAAGCAAATTAACAAACTAATGGACAAACCTAAGAGATGTGATTCTAAGTTTCCATTAGACATGAACTCATAGACTAGTCCCATGGGTTGTCAGATTCTTATGATGAACTCTCAAAAGAAGTTCAACCTGTAAATAAAACCCATGTCAGCCTTACATTTAATTATTGAAAAAGTTATGTGCAAGTTCTGAACATATGATATATACCTCGGTTTGAAACTGCTTATCGCCTTGAATTGATGATAGTGAGAGCATCTTCACAGCAACTTGCGTGTGATCGTCTAAGTTTCCATGATAAACTGTTCCAAAACCACCTTGTCCAACAATCCTCTCAAAGTTGTTAGTAATTCTGACAACATCAGAGTAAGAGAACCTTCGATTTTTCAGCTCTGATAACCTATTATTTTTGTTCCCAGTGATGCCTGGAATATACATTAATGAGTCTCACAAGCATCATTCATATAATACTTTTTGGATAATGTTTGTGCAGCAAAGTCTATGCATGAATGTACCTTGGCTTCTTGTTTTGAGGATCCACAGAATAGGTAATGCAGCTACTACGACGACTGAAACTGCGAGCAAAGATGCTAGAACTGGTACAGCATTGGTTTTCTTTTTTGTGAATGATGTTGAAAGACAAAGATCTGGATTTCCGTCCACGCTATAAACAAGAGAGATGATTATAGACCTTAAAAGACTGATCAAGATTCAAGAAGGGTATTGATCAAGAACATAAAAGACTGAATTCAAACCTTAATGACAGCAGACCGTTCTTCTGTTTTTCAGTAAGTCCGGCTGGAACTGAACCTTGAAGATTGTTTCCTCCCAAATTTCTGCACAAGAAGAGTATAGGAATTTTTTTTTTCTTATTTTAATGATAAAGTGCCTTCTGTTATGCATCACAATCAGGAAAACTTACAGTACAGTTAAGAATGGTAGCTGTAACAGAAAATTAGGCACTGGTCCAGTCAAATTATTGTTCGATAAGTCCCTGGAATGGTGACGAAAAATGTTAATTAATCTGTTTTGGTCCTCATCTGTGTATATATATATATATATATGTAGGTTAACAAACTTCGATTCAGATTCATGACAGATTAAAAAGCTCACAGAGATTGTATCAACTTGAGACCAGATATATAATGAGATATCTCCCCATATATTCCATTAGAAGACAAGTTTCTGCATTTGCTTGCAAAATAATTTTAGTAATAGTACTAGAAATCAAGGCAAATAAGTATAGGATGCGCATTTAAAGGCCTTAATAAAACTTACAGAGATGTGATCCTTGGAAAAGTATAGTCCGGGTAGCTGCAATTAAGACCTTGCCACAAGAATTTTACAGGGGCACAGGGATCTCCTTGCCAATTTCTTTTCACTCCGTACTTTGTCTTGATATTCATTATAGCGTCAACTAATAGTTTTATATGCATATACAAAAATGAAGCAAAATCCATTAGAAAAAGACAAAGAAAAAAATGATATCCTCTACAGCCATTAGAAACATACCATCTTCTTGATTGGATAATAATTGTAGAAACTGTTTTGATACATATAACTCAAAGGCGTTGAGGAAGGGCGGCAGCGATGAGTCCTCAGTTTCATTGATTGAAATCTCAATATTTTCTCCACTAAAGTCAGGGATAGATATTTTATATGCGGTTAAGAAAGGCAGAGCGATTGGTGTTGTACGCTTATAACCATTCAAATATACCTCTTGTTTTCTGGTCAGGTTATTTGCTTGCCTCTGATCAAGCTCCGCAAAGTACATGTATGCAAAAAACTGTAATGTGGAATCACTAGGCTTCCAGTCGATTACCAATGAATCATTACCATTTGCTGGCATGGCGGCTGTCTGCATAACCATAGATGGTGGCTGGTTCATACTGACTTTGCTGATATTGGATGAACTGCTTACTGTCACCCAATTTGATCTGGTGTAGGGAGTCCATATGCGATCACAATCATCATCTTTAAACCTACATGTTGTAGTTCTAATATGTAAATTAATAACAAATGGTCAAATATTTACTCATGAAAACTTTGTTACAAAACCAAACAATTAACTTGCCTGTATGTTTCATTATCATTGGCTGTTGAACCGATATCCAATCGCGAGTAGAGGAGCAATGATGTTCCCGAATCAGTAGGATAACTGGCATTCTCTAAGGGTCGTAATTCTAATGAAGATATAAAAGGTGTTCCTGACCCCTTATTTACAAGACAGATATCTATATAATTTTTTTGAGGGACATGGATGATTTCATTGGAAAGAATGGTGGATGCATCTGACAATTCCACTGAAGCCCACACATCAGCTCCAAGAAGGAGATCAAAACTCGGTAGTTTATTTTGGCCGTCATAATTCCCATACATGAAACTTGCTCTAATAAGAAACTTAATATGTCCTAGAGCAGGTTTCAGAGTGTAACAATTTTTCATTCCTTCAGGGAAACTTCTGACGGTCAGGAATGGTTGTTCCAGGGTGTCCCTGTTGTATTCCCTTGATATATTGTAGCTTACACCGGTCTCTGTGAATGTTACGTCCGAAGTGTAATTTATGCCTGTTTTCTTGTCGCTATATGCAGAATTTTCTGGCAATCCACAATCGATGCTAATAAAGCCTGACAGAGATAATTTTGAAGAGAAATTAAAAACAAATTAAAGTCTTAATACAAATTCAAAACGGTTGAGTTAATTACTTCAAGTCTAACCTGATTGAGTCTGGGCATGGATGAGAACTGTGAGAGCAAGTATACCAAGAAATGAAAATATCAACAGCTTTAGATTTTCCATATCGCGGTTTCTTCTTCTTGATACGTTGCTCTGGATAGAAATGCAATGCAACTATGCAAGCATTAATCATCAGACAATTTATACTGCCACAATGTACGTAGTTGAATAAAACAGTTGCAATGGTAGTAAGAAGTCTAAGGACCAATCCCTCTCAAGTCTCAAGTCTCAACCGACTTTTAAATCATCATTATTGTACATCTTTTTGACTATAAGCATGCCTGTTTACAAAGAAATCAATTATGTGAAAAGTACAGGTGTTAAAATTCCAAACCAGTCATCTAACATTGTCACATGGATTTTGACTTTTACTCTCAAAATGATAAAATTCCACAAGTTACATGACAATAAATTGACATCTGCACATATTTTCAAAGTCTGATGACAGCTGCACATATTTGAAAGTCTGATGATAAAAGTACACCATTCCACAAGTTACATGACTTTTATCTATAATTAAGGTCTGTTTTACTTTTACCTTCAATAAATTGACATCTGCACATATTTTCAAAGTCCTTTTTATGCCTGTACAATTTTTCAAAGTCTCTTGAAATCAACCAAATAGATTTGACTAGTTTGGCTGGTAGCAGCGAAACTGAAGGGCCAAATTGATTTTTGACTCGTATATTTACATCTACAATTACAGTTACAATTTTAAAATTGAATCTCATAATTCGTATCAATAATTTTCTATTTCAAAAATTTTCAAATTTATTTTCTAAAACATTAATTTATCTACTTCCTAAAATATATTAATTCAATGTTAATTAAATTTTCAATTCCTAAAAAATTTCCTAATTCCAAGAAAGTGCTAATGTTGCAAGTTGCAAGGTTGATGATTAAATGGTAAGATTTAAGAAGTAACAGCTTACGATACATATCATTTTTTAACACATGTGGTAGTACACATCTCTCTCACATTAGTGGTGAGTACTTCGAATCTCTCCATGCTCATTTCACAATCATATGGGTCGCATACACACCAGTGTAGAGCTATATCAATTGAGTTATACTATTATTTAAGGTGAACTTGAACTGATAAGATTTTTTTTTTTGAAACAGCAAAGTTTATTAATTGAGCCTCAAAGAGGCAAAAAACCAAGAACAACAGAAACAAACATGAACGTCCAGTGATAGTCCAAAAACAGACCAAACAAAACAGAGGAAAGGCAAAAAGAAAAAACCAATCCAGTGACGAAGAGAAACAATAGAAGCAAACCAGAAAAACCTGCTAACAAAATAGAGGTAGCCCCATCAGACAACTACTACAATCAGCTCAAAAAACTTCCCAAACCTGCCCACCAAACAACACCCGCTGAAGCCAACAAAAACAACACTAAAAACAGCCACAAAACCACAGAACTCGCAATGCACAACCCAAGCACCAGCAAAAACAACACGGGCACCAGCACTAACAACCAAAACAGCAACAAACAACAACAGAAGAACCACAGAGCACCCCCAATCCACCACACCCGAAACACACAGCACAGGCAACGCAAAAACAGCAACAGCAATAGCTACAGAAAACACCCCACACCCATCACACCAAAACTGCACCAGCACCACCTGGAAAACCAGCAGAACCACCCCGAACCACACACTCAAACCTCATCATTCCACACAATAACCTCCCCATCAGAACAGGAATCTGTCCCCTTTTTTGCTAAACAATCAGCTTCTGCATTCTCTATTCTAGGAATGTAATGAACCGTAATATTCTTCATAAGGTTAAGACAAGACCGGATGTCATAAATAAGCTCAACAAGGGATAAATTACCAAAATCTTTGTCATTCACCCACAAAACAGCCTCATTTGAATCGCTCACAATACAAATCTTCTTCTTGTTCAGGACAGCCTTTAACTCACATAACTTGCAAGCTTTAAGAATTGCCAACAGCTCCGCCTTGGGAGCTTCAGCATAACCAACAAACGAATAGAAAGAGCAAACAAACTTCCCTTTAGAATCGGAGAGAATCCCTCCTATACCTACCCTACCACGCTCCCTACTAAAAGAGCCATCCACTTTGAACGTAAAAGACGCTGAATTGATTAGAACTCTAGCCTCCACACTACTCTTCTTCTTAACAGTCCTATCCACACAACAAATCTGCACATTCTCCAATATAGTCGTAATTGGTTCCTTCGACCCATTCCCATGGTGTTTGAACCACCACACCATCCTAAAACGCACCAAGTCTGAAAAATACATCAAATCCGCCTTTAAACCTTTAAAGACAACCAAGTTTCTAGCTTCCCAAATAGTCCATACAATAGCATTGAATAGAGTTGCCCAAACTCTGCTCCACTTGGAATTAGGACAAAGACCGACCCATTCTCTTCTACAATTCTTAATGTTCATGCTGCAGCAACCTATAACCGACCACCACCCCAAACACCTAAGATTCACCCCATACTTGGCACATATAACCTTCTTCCATAAAGAGTCTTCTTCTTTCCCATACCGCCATACCCATTTAGCCAATAATCCTATATTTTTATCAACTATTCTACCAATACCCAACCCACCATTACGTTTACTTTGACATATAGACCCCCAATCTATAGCATGAATCTTTCTCTTCTCCACACCATCACCCCAAAAGAAACCCCTTTGAATCTTTTCAATAGCATTAGCCACACTAACCGGTGCTTTGTAAACTGATAAAAAATATGTAGGGATGCTTGAAAGAACAAATTTAATCAGAACTAATCTTCCACCTTTACTAAGGAATTTACGTTTCCAAGGAGCCAACTGTTTTTCAACCCGTAACAACACAGAATTCCAAAAAATCTTAGAACTAGGCTGAGCACCCAAAGGCATCCCAAGGTACGAAATAGGAAGATTTCCTTTTTTGCATCTAAGAATATCCTCCCAATCCACCTCCCATTCCGTCTTTTTTCCCAATCTCACAATACAAGACTTATGGAAGTTAATACTCAACCCAGAAGCCATCTCAAAACAACGAAGAATTCTCCTCGTGTTGACAAGATATTCCACTTTAGGCTCTAAGAACATAATGGTATCATCCGCGAACTGAAGGTGAGAAATATGGACCTCCTCACCTCCAAAAAAGGCACCCTTCAACAAGTCCAAATCAAAGGCCTTCTTGAAGCAACAACTCAAACACTCAACCATAATATTAAATAAAAAAGGGGATAACGGATCGCCTTGACGTAACCCTCTTTCCACCCCAAATTCCCCCGTGGGACTACCACTAACAAGAACCGACATACTCGGAGTCGAAATACACCATCTCATCCAATGTCTCCATTTAACCCCAAAACCCATACCCTCTAAAGAAGCATCCAAGAACGAATGATCAATCGAGTCATAAACCTTTTCAAAATCCAATTTCACAATCAAGCTGCCTACTTTGTCATTCTTCCAAGAATGGATGACTTCCTCCGCTATCATGACACTATCCAAAATTTGCCTTTTATTAACAAAAGCCATTTGATTCTCTCCTATCACCAGATTCATAACCTTCTTCAACCGATTGGCTAGCACTTTAGCCAAGATCTTGTACATAGATCCTACTAAGCTAATATGCCTAAACTCCTTAAACCGGATTAAGCGTTTTCGGAATGAGAGCAATAAAGGTCTTGTTTAGCTCTTTCACAATACTCCCATCATCATGAAATTCCTGAATAAATTTCATAAAATCCTCTTGAATCACAACCCAATTAGATTTTATAAAATTTAGATTTAACCCGTCCGGGCCCGGGGCTTTATTCCCATCACAACTACAAATGGCTTCCCACACCTCTTCCTTACTAAAAACCTTCTATAAGGCTTCCCTATCAAGATCCGAAATTCTTTTAAAATCAAGATCTCTAATCTTAGGCCGCTTCCACTTCACATTGGAGTAATGATCTTTAAAGAACTTCAACACCCCCTCCCTAACATGACAAGGCTCCGAAACCTTCACTCCATCAAAAGAAACCTCCCCAATATAATTCTTTCTCCTTCTCCCATTTGCCATCACATGAACAAACTTCGAATTCTTATCACCCACCTTCAACCAATTCACCCTCGACTTTTGCCTCCAAACTTGCTCTTCTTTTCTTAACTCCTTCCAATACCTAGCTAAAAGAGACAACCTCTCCTCTCTCAAAGGCTCAATCCATCCCTCAACACTAGCTTTTTTATCCACTGCAGCCAGCTTATCCTTATATTCTTTAGAAAGACCCAAATCTCTCCTATTACCTCTTAACCACTTCTTAAAAATTCCTTTAGAAGCTTTAGACTTATCTGCCAAAGAAAAACTGCTAGAGCCCTCCACCTTGCACCCGCGCCACCCCTTCACCGCCTCTTTCATCAAGGCACTATCCTCTAACAAACCATTGAAAAAATGAAACCGGCTAGGACCCCAATCCACTCTACTATCTCTAATCATAACAACATTATGATCCAAAAGGTAACGAGATAAACCAATTTGTTTTAAAGAAGGGAACCAAGATAAAATCTCCGGATCTAGGAGGAAACGGTCCAACCTAGCCCACGCCTCATTAACTCTATTATTCGACCAAGTAAAGGTGCTCCCACAAAGAGGGATGTCAATCACCCTAGCTTGAAGAATAAAAGAATTGAAATTGTGAATCGAACCCATATTACACCCCACCCCTTTCCTTTCCGTAGCATCTAACACCGTGTTAAAATCCCCTCCCAAGCACCACGACATCGGAAACGAAAACTTAACATCAACGATGTAATCCCACAAAATCTTTCTCTCACTCTCCACATTCGGCGCATAAATATTGCAAAAAACCATCTCTTTCTTAAGGCCTACCAAATCTCCCACCAAAATAATGCAATTCCTAGAAGGAATGCAAGCTGTAACATGAAAGAAATCCTCATTCCACAACAAAATCAGACCACCCGACGCCCCAATGGCATCCACTCCGACCCCTCTGGTTAACAAGTTACCACCTAACGACCTAATAGTGTTACTATCAAAATTCCCCAACTTAGTTTCTTGTAACAATAACACATCAGGTTTAAATCTAAGAACTAACATTCTCACAACCTTTCTCTTTTCCAAACTCCCCAACCCCCTTATATTCCAAGATAACACTATCATCAAAAAGCACAAACCGAAAAAACAAACAAACAGAACAAGGGTCTGCTAACCTTATAAATCTTTGTATCTAGCAACGTCTTCCAATTCTCTTCTTCTAATGGCTTCCACCACTTCTTCTGACACTCCTTCAAAGTCGAAGCCAATCACCCTGCCCGCTTCCAAAATCTTCTTGACTTCTTCCTCTACCATGCCTTCCGAACTCTGGTACTGATGTTTAGATTTTCTGGTTGTCTTCTTTTGATTAGAAATAGACCCATATCTTGATTTAGAAGACTTCCGAAGAATAGACTTGGGTTGCCTCACCTCCCTGCCCTTCTCTCCCTCCTCCATCTGTCTCGCTATCTGCCCTGGCTCGACCACTGTCAAATTCGGACCACCATCTACCCCTCTGTTAACCTTCTCAGCTGCTATAGTTGCCTCAATCATGATCTCTTTGGTCATCGTATTGTTACTAAAAATTTCCACTTCCTCTGAAGGTATAAGACCTTCTTCCTCCTCAACATCCCTCAAATCAGAATTACCTCTATCTTTCCATTTCTTTGAATTGCCATCATCTTGAGCCATCGCACCTTTAAAAACTAACTCAGAATTATCTTCAGCTGCTATCGTTGCTTGAACCAACTTCTCCCTAAAAGAGAAATTATTACTCGACGGATCCGAATCTTCAACAATTTCCATCCTCTCCTTACGAGTAGACTCTACTGAGGCTCCCCACACCACCGGATGATTCTTATCCGCATCGATCGTGGCTTGGACCAGAGTATCCCCCGAATTAGAATCCCCTCTCTCAACCTCCTCTTCCCTATAATCTGCTCTCCCTTTCTTAAAAGAAGAACCCCCATCGCTAGTCCTCCCTATTTCAACCCGAGAGACTCCTTCACCATCTTCATTAATCAGCCTCCCTATACCACCATTCCTATCAAGATTACTCAGAACAATCCTCTCCTCCCGATTTTTACCGTTCAAACCACCCTCACCCATAGTGAAAATCTTATCCCTATCAGACCTTTTTCCAGCAGACACAAGGGAGCCCAAATCAACACACAGATCCAATTTTCTCCCAAAACTCACAGACTTAGCTCTGTTTGCCTTAACAAGAATGGTTAAAAGACACTCTGTTGGGCCTTGCTCGAATTGAACCACTTTTCTTCAACCCACTGACTAACCTCCAACCCGGCCTATTAGAGAGACCTTTCTTCTTAGAGCTTTCCCCTACCACTCTCAGAGAATCCAAGAATGGCCTTTCCAAAGATACATCCGCTGACTCTGACGACGAGGAGCTATCTACACTGAAACTGACCCCCTCTCTACCACCACTCTTCTTTTTATCCAAATTCAAAGACCCATTTTGCAGCTTGAATGACAAATGCTTAGGTCTAGCCTTATAGACCCACTTCTTCTTACCTTTACCAATATCACTAGGCACCAGCCTGTCATCTGACACTCCTTTGAACTGCCTAATCTCCCCTTTGTTAGCAACTTTGAATCCCTTTCTGCTCTGACAAATATCATCTTGATGTGCCTTTTGAATCTCAAAAACTGGCTGCCTACTGATAGCCGATTCACCAACTTTGTCAGACCCAATTTGAAAAATTTCTGTGTTGCCCATCCCACAAGACTTAGTCCTTTTTTTCAGATCCAGCTCCTTCTCCAACCATTCTAAGTCCACCGGAATCTGATCTTCTTCCAAAACAACATTAAAGACTTTATTACCACCAATGACCTTGACTTTACAAACGTTCGGTAAAGACCTTGGAATCAAAACCAGCATCCTTCCTCTATCTAGTCTCTTTTTGTACACCGTAGCTTTCTCAACCAGAACTGGTTCTCCAATTTGCCACCTTAACTTTTTGAAAAACCCATGGTTCCAGCAAGTTAGAGGGACTCCCTTACAAGTAATCCACACCAATCTAGAACTTGGGACAACAGAATCGTACCATCTAACCATAGCTGAAAAAGAGTCTTCCCACAAAAACTTATTCTTTATAAAATCTTCCTTTTGAAATTCAGCTTCAAAACACCACAAAATACATTTGTCTCCCAAATACATAGAGGAGAAAGAAATACCTTTGGACTCCAACCTTTCATTGACTTTAGAAACCTTTGTGAACTCCTTTAAAACTCCAACTGCACATTTGTTCAGCCACAACAGATCGTTCTGACTATAATCCCAAGACATGGAGCACATCTTCTCGTCCTTTTTATGAATGTTGGCAAAGTTATCACTTTTGTGTCCTTTCACAACCTCCACGAAGCTTGTCTCCTTCTCCACCTTCTTCTGTTCCTGATCACCTCTTCTAACCCCTCTGTTCCTATTATTCTGATCGAAATCTCTCCTGATGAAAGATTTCTGCTTCTCCTCCGAAGAATTCCTATTGTTCCAACCAGAAGAAGCTACCTTTGAAACAATAGGACAACCGTACACATGCATGCCATTCGTCAACTTAGCTACTTTAGTCGCTTCTTCTAAGGATTCAAAATGAATGAATGCGAACTTATACTTCCTATGACTCTTTTTAGCAGATAAGAACACATCTCTAACCTTTCCAAAAGGTTTAAAGATCCCCCAAAGACATAACTGATCCACTTGATAATCTAAGTTGTCAACAAAAATGGAGACCAACTTTGTCCTAAAATCATCTCCCTTTCCTTTGCTGACCCAGGCAGAGTTTCTCTCTCTAGAAATCATCTCCCTTTGTGAATTAGGAGGAACCCAATTCTGGTAACCGAAATAGTAATAGGACAAGACCAGCAGCAGCAGCAGCAGTAATACCAGGAGGAGTTCCACTTCCTCCACTAGATTTGACCGAAGACAATGTCAACGTGAAGAGGCAAGTCTTTTTTTTTTTTTTTTTTCATAACTGATAAGATTTTTTGAAACATATCTTCTCATGCCTCATAGATTTTTCAGCCTTTGAAATGGTCCAAAATTGACATAGTTGGTATTCTATTTTTTTTCCAAGGTTCTTACCAATTCTGAGTTACAAAATTGACACATTTGCACATATTTTCAAAATGCTAAAAGTATGCCATTCCACAAGTTACATGACTTTTACCTGTAATTAAGTCTGTTTTACCTTCAATAAATTGACATCTGCACATATTTCATAATTCCCATACATGAAACTTGTTCTAATAAGAAACTTGCCATCTCCTTATTAGTTTAGGATCGTATTCTCAAATGAACTAATGTGAACCAAACAAAGACTCAACTGATGTGGAGCTTCCTGGAGACGTGGGATACGTTTGGAAGATGGAATGGTGTAGTTTGAAGGAGGTTGAAGATCATGAAGAACTGAATGAGAATTTGTTTCAACGTATGGATCGCGATTTTCTGAGCGATATAATTTAAGGTGACTTGTAACGGTTTAGGAAACGGGTGTACAACCGTGACCCGAATCGTAGTCAATCATAAGCATACGTGAAATGGGAAATCTTCAGCGGAAAAGGAAGTAGTTTGTTTCTGGAAGTTCTTGTGCTTGAAGGAAAATGATTTACTCCCTACAAGAAGACTTGTCATAAAAGGAAATAGTATTTATGTGGAACAAGTAAGTCTTGTACGTTTAGGAGTAGGATTTCCTTTTATCTTAAACTCCCTGTAACTAGTATAAATAGTCCTATTATTTATGTTATTAGTTTTAAGGCTGTGGAGCAAAAAGAACACCATGTAAACATCAGAGAGTGTGAGTGAGATCCGGGGAGACCCAAGGGAATATCCGATGAGGGATCCAAGGGAATATCGGTGGATCTAGTTAGAGACTTAGAGATCCGTGAGTGATATTTAGGGGAGACCTAGGGGATATTGTGGGATTCTTGGTGAGGATCTTGTGAGTGGAGTTTGGGGTTAGGTGTGAGAGAGAATCATGGAGTATATGGTTGTAACAATTTATCATATAGTGGAACTTTCTCTGTCGTCCTGACGGCCCGTGGTTTTTTACCAGTTTTGGGTTTTCCACGTATATCTTGTGTTGTGATTGTTTTATTCTCTCTCATCTATTTTTCTGCTTATTGACGTTATTATTTGTTATGAGTTATAGGCGTATATTAGGCACGGCGTTCCGCGTTCATCGGTATATAGGGATTATCCCCAACACTCCTAGAGCAGGTTTTAGAGTGTAACAATTTTTCATTCCTTCAGGGAAGCTTCTAACAGTCATGAATGGTTGTTCCAGGGGTGTCCCTGTTGTATTCACTTGATATATTGTAGCTTCTAAGCTTCTAACGTTTGATTAGATTAGTTTGGATCCGAATTTTCCTAATATAAATAGACTTTAGGTATTGGACAGAATGATTAATGAATATTCCCCCCTACCAAACCACCTGAACCAGCCCACTCAAAGCACCCAGTTTAGCAAGGAGATCGGCCACCACATTCCTTCTCTTAGGGACAAAATGAACCAAGACCTTTTGACCAATCCTTGACAGGATCTCCCTAATCTCCAAAATAGTATCCATAATATTAACATTACCAACCCCATCCACTCCATTCACCCACGCTATAGCCGACTTGGAATCACTTTCAATAATAATCCTGTCATTAGAAGAGCAAATAACCGCCTCACATGACTGACAAGCCTTGAGAATAGCAGCAACTTCAGCTAAAGAGGCCGAACAACAACTTGAAAAGACCGAGAACATACACAGAGTAGCCCCATTATGATTTGAGAATGCCATCAATACCTGACTGCACTAGATTACCTCTCGACGAACTGTCAACATTAAATTTCAACACATCAACACTCAGAGGAATCCAACCACTACCTGTTTTCCTTGGTTTCTTAATGTTATCAACACACCCAATTTTCAAATTCAACAACAAAACTAAGGGAGGCAACGAGGACCCCGAACCACAGTTCTTAAACCACTGATCGGACGATTTATATACCTATTTAAGGTCCCCATTTCCTATCGTTTGTTCTCGTTTTCGAGCATGTTTTTGTATATAATGGGTTTTGTGAGCCATGTGTAGGTACATATTCCCTACAATAAGGTTTTGAGCTTAAAGTCAAGTTTGGGAGGCGAAACCGAGCAAATAATGAGAATTGGAAGCCATTCAGAGTTGTCGCGGCCTCGCCGTTGACCCAAACCGCGGCGTGATTCATGGTCAACCACGGAAAGCAAACCCATGTTTCCGTGGTGGATCCGCCGTTGAACTAGAACGCGACATTGAGACCGCGGCACTGGTCAACTCTGATTTCCAAAGGTTGATGGGCTGAAATTGTAAAATGTCTATGCAGAACACCCAACTTTCGGGGTCCATATCTCCCTCCTCGGATTGAACTGGGCGTTGTACCACATATTTTTAGAAAGCCCCGGAAGTCTACTTTCCAGCGGTTTTTACGGATCGCGATTCCGAGCTTTCTAGAGGGAGATATGCGCGTTTCCGTAACGGTGCGCGAGGCTGGAAACCTGACCGCGGCAAGACCGCGGCAGCGGCAAGACAGCGGCAGTTCAACCGCGGAAATCACTGTCGCGAGAGTGCCGTCGTGCCCAACCGCGGCACACCTGATGCCAAGACCGCGGCAAGCTGTTTTTGAGGGGCAAATGTGTCCTTTCGCACCCCAATTCGTCCCCAAACTTTCCCTAACTATAAATACACCACTTTCCTCTCTTCTCAAGCACGAGGAGAGCCACGAATTCTTCTCCTCTCAACTGCTGCACTTCATCTTCTTCCCCAAATCAAGAGAGAGAGAAGCTTCCAAGCTCCCATGGAGGTTCTCCTCCATGGGAAGCTCACCACCACCACTTTCTACACATCCTCCACCACATTTGGGAGTAGATTGCAAGGAGAAAGGAGAGGTCTTGGACCAATTTCGAGCTAGGATTCATGGAGAACTTGGAGGGATTTCTTCAAGGGTTGTCTCCTTTAAACTCTTCTCTTTGTATTTCTTGTTTTCTCTTATGTGTAATCCCCACTTGGGAAATATTGTAAACCTATATTTGTGCTTATTTATGTTATGATTGTTCTTAAATCCATTTGGGTTTTGATTTACTCTTGTTATTATTGCATAATCTCTTATCTTGATATGCTTGTGTGTGGAGATTGGAAATTGATATGTGTTCATGGATGGGATTAGGAGTAGATTAACTTAAATGTAGGAGTAGTTGTAATCAAATATCTCATTTGTGTGTGTATGTCTTTGGAAAATCGAAATGCCTTGTTTTGATGGGTTTGAGTGTATGTGGGTTAGGATTGTACTTTCATGGATGACCTTCCGGGTATAGTTTTGACCACTTAGCTCTAAAAGAATGGATGAAACTTGTTTTATGCATGACCGTGCTAGAATAGGTTTTGGCTCAATGTTCTGGTGCTTAATGGGTCTTTGACCTTAAGACACATGCTCTTCCATGACCTTTGGGGAGCAAGAATAGATTTTGGTTTCCTTAATCAACAAATGATTCGTAATAATAGATGATTTGGTTTCGGAACTCCTTAATCGTGAGAACGAGCCCATAACTTGAATTGGATGAACTTAATGTCTAACAATCAACTAGGTGTGCACTTGTATTTGGTGAACTAATAAGTACCTTGTGTGACCACAATCATGCATCTCTCCAAACCACCATTTTATTATTTGTCTCTTTAAACACCATTCTCACCATTTCATATTCTCTTTGTTTTTATTTGTATTCTTTACTTTACATTTCCACACACACCACACCGCAATATGCATACACCTCACACACACCATTCTCACCACATCCGTATTCTATTTACATGCTTTAAACAAACACTAGAACTCGATACGGTTGACGGATCACACCTCCCTGTGGACGATACCCTTGCTTGTTGCTATACTAGTCTCTAGTCACTTGCACTAACAAGGTGAACTTGAAATATAGATTTTTTGACATGCAAAACGACGCTCGTCAAAATGGCGCCGCTGCCGGGGATCGAACCCGGGTCACCCGCGTGACAGGCGGGAATACTCACCACTATCCACAGCTTTAACAGTGCTAGACTCCCCCTAATTAAAAATACATCATTCCTAGTCTCCCAAATGGACCATCACACAGCATGAAATGCAACCCTCTAGGCCCTGCTACTAATAACAGAAGGGCATAGAAACATCCATCCTTCCATCAAATCACTACTTGTCTTAGGCAAGCAAGCCGAAATATCCACTACAAAAAAAATGTCTATCAGTGACGAACTATTTCCGACGGCGCTAATTGCCGTCGGTAATAGTACCTTTTCCGACTGCCATATTAGTGCCGTCAGAAATGAGTAAAAATCTGATACGACATTTCCGACGGCCAAATGGCCGTCGGAAATAGTCTTTTTACCGTCAATATTGTTCCCATTTCCGAAGGCACAAAAAGTGCCGTCGGAAATTGTCTTTGTTCCATTGGGAATGAGGAAAAAGTAATTCAACATTTCTGATGATAAATGGTTTTTTCCGACGACATTTAGCCGTCGGAAAAGATTAATTTTTTTTTTTTAAGTGTCAAAAGCATATTTTTATATAATGTTTCTTCAAATAATTTGTATAAATAAAAATTTCATGATTTACTTTTTCTTGAAAAATAAAAAGTTAGATAAAATAATTATATAAACTCTATTTCGTAGTAAGTATTTAATACACATGATTTTCCCTAAATTGTTATCTGGACAATGACATATATGTGCAAAAATCAAGAGTGAACACTTTGACGCAATAGAAATACACAAAACATTTGTCAGGGTTATGATGAAGGGATTTGTGAGATACTGACATCATTCCTTAGGAACTCCCTCTAATTATAAGCAGTTTTATCTTGAGAAATTGCCCAATGGAAAAATATTGCCAATCAACTGTCTGGAAAGTCACGTAGGGATGTCAAGGAACATTACGACGCCCTCATACATGACATCTGCAAGATTGATTTGGGTTGTGTCAAGTTGCCGAGTTATGCCGATGACTTGTGAGACTTTTTTGTGCCGTCGGAAATATATTAAAAAAAAAAACATTACTGCATTTCCGACTGCTTTTAGGCCTTCAAAAATAGTCAAATAAACCGGTAATATTACTCACTTTTCTAACAACATAAAAAGTATCATCGGAAATGAAAAAAATTAATTCGAATCACTTTATGGAAACATCTTACTAAATTAACTAAATATAAAATATAGTAAAATTATTAGTAATCACAAGAACATTTAGTTATTTTTAATTATGTTTAGTGACACTATATCAGATTTTTTAAAACAAACACTAATAATTTTAATAAAATATTATTTAAAAAAACAATATCTCAATAGTTATATTTAAATAGTATACAAAAAAAAATATTTAATTAGATATTATACAAAAATATCAATAGCTTATATATAGATAGTATGCAAAACATATCAGATATAAAGTTATAGCAAAATGGTAAGGGTAACCCTTATTGTTATTCAAGTCAAGGGTTCGAACCCCATGAGATTCATGGATTTAACGTTGATGGGTGATGTGGCGCCTGTCATCAAGTCAAGTTGCGCCATTTTTTTTTTTTATATATAATTCGACTATTTCCGACGGCAATAAGCCGTCGGAAATAGTGGTAAAGCCGTCGGAAATATAAGTAATTTTGACCACCTTTAATTACTATTATCGATGGCATTTTTATCTTTTCCGACGGCTATGGCCATCAGAAAAGGTAGTATTTGTGACGGCCCGTCGGTAAATGGTTTTTTCTGACAAGCGTATCTGTGACGGCCTCCGACGGCCTTTTCCCGTCGGAAAAGCGTATTTCCGACGGGAAATGGTCTTTTCCGACGGCATTTAGCCGTCGGAAAAGAGCATTTTTTTTGTAGTGATCCCACCAGTTAAGGCATTCAGACCACAGCACCCACGACCATTCACAGGTAATAAACAAATGATCCCAGAAGGATGAGTATAGGACATCACTTATGCCATGTTTAGTTGGATGGAATGAAATGGAAAAAAAAAAAACTTATTCCTAGTTTGCTAAAATGTAATGGAATGAGGATTCCACCATTTTGGTGGAATGGGCTTAATTTCCATCCAAAAACAAAATGGAATTGTCCATTCCAATTTCAAACAAAATTGGTATTCTATATAAATACCCTCTTATGCTCCAACTCTATTCCAAAACATGGGTGCCGATATTGACACCTGTAGATATGATAAGCACACCCATGTTTTAATAAAAAAATTAATTACAAAAATAGCCCAATAGGAATTTACCAATAAGGACAAATTAGTTTAATTAAAAATAAACCAAATACTTAAGAATGTGGTTGAGTGGATAATGGTGAAAATGTGGGGAGTATTAACCACATCAATTCATTTTACGGCATTCGTGACACTTTGAGGATCCATGGTAGGCTGAAGATTAGTTTTAGCTCGAGGGCTTCGAATTCCTATGCCAATTCCTTAGCTAAAAGGGGTTCTAGGGAGGGTAGGGATCTTTGTCATTGGGGCACTGCTTGAGTTTGCTTGTGTTTGTCGTGGTTTTTTGGTTATGGGTCCTGTTGTTGTGCTTGTTTGTTCTTGTCTGGGGTTTTTTTTGGCCCTCTTTTGGCCTTGTGCGCCCCTATTGTTTTGCCGTTGGATGTTATGCCTTGCTATTATATTTTGCTGTTTAAAAAAAAAAAAAAAAAAAAAAGCCAAATACTATGTACATCCATTAATTACACTCATATCTTCAACTATATCACTTTATGAAAATAAAAATAAAAACCTAAACCCTAATTCTATTTCAAGTATCAAAATTTTAGATTTTGTAGAAGAGAAAACAAACTTAAATTATTTCTGTTGGCTCTTTTGGTTTCATCATGTTTATTATCATCATCATCATCGTCAAGTATTCGAGGAGATGATGCTCAACCGTTGAAAACAAAGTAGTAGACAAACCTTCTAGACCTTCCATGTAAGACTAGGTTGACTGTTGATAACTCTGATTTTTACATATTGTGTAGCCCCTTACTTTCATCTTTTATGCTTGTTTCCCGGGTAAAACCGGGTATTTAACGGCTTAAATAAGTGTTTCAGGATTTATTCCAGCTGAGGGGCGTTTTTGCATAAAAGTGGAACTATTGGGGCAAAAGTGTAATTTTAAAAACTTAGAATTCTGCGCCCTATTTTGCGTTTAGGGGCCGCAGAATTCTTGGCAGAGCTTCACTTTTTTGCAGTTTTGCGGCCTAGGGCGCATAATAGGGCGCATAAAGCATGAATTTGTGTTTGGTGAAAGCTTCCTGCAGAAGGCTCAACTTGCGGGGGCCATATCTCTCTCCTCAGAACGAATTGGGTTTCGGTCTACATATGATTGGAAAGATCCAGAAGTCTTCTTTCCAACGGTTCTTCAAGATCACGATTCCGATATTTGTGGAGGGAGTTATGCCCGTTTCCGTAACGGTGCGCGCTGCTGGAAACCCATCCGCGAGAGGCCCAATTTTCAGCCACTTTTGCAAGGGCATTCTCGTCCTTTCACCCAATTTATACCCTAAGCCCCCTCTCCACTATATATACCCCCCTTTTCTTCAGTTTTTTGAGAATCAAAACCTCCCCTCTCTCTCTCTTCCGCCCCACTCTCTCTCTCTTCCATCTTCTTCCATCTTCTCCACCAAATAAGGAGAGATCCAAGCTCCCATGGAGGTTTTTCCTCCATGGGAGCTCACCATACACCTCCACCACCCTTTTTACACTACATCCACCCATCTAGGAGTAGATTACAAGAAGAATGGAGTGATCTTTGGACCAAAAACGAGCTAGGAAATCAAGGAGAGCTTGGAGGAGTTGTCTTCAAGGGTTGTCTCCTTTACACTCATTTCTTTTTGTATTTCTTGTTTTCTTGGATGTAATCACCAATTTGGGAATTTTGTAAACCTACACTTATTGCAATATATGTATGATTGTTCTTAATTTTCTTTGAGTTTTGTTCTACTCTTTGCTTATTCATGATTAAATCTCTTATTGTGATATTCATGTGTGTGATGGGTCTAAATTAATGTGTCCATGAATGGGATTAGGAGTAGTGTAATTTAATTTAGGAGTAGAGTAATTTAGCATCCCATAATTGTTGATTAATTGATGGATGATCCAAAATACCATGTTTAGAATGATTTGAGTGTTGAGTATTAGTTCTAAAGAGTGGGAGAAGTTTGATTGATGCATGTACTTGCTAAATTAGACTTTGGTTCAATATTCTTGTACTTAATGGGTCTTTGTTTTCAAAGGAACAATTGCTCACCCATGGTTTGGGTTGGGTGATGGATTGATTTAGGGATAATTCCCAAATCATAAGAATGAACCCCTAGCTTAAATTGAATGGTCTTAATGAATAACAATCAACTTGTTGCAGGTAGTTGTTTGGTAAGCTTGTTTCCATTTTTAGCCATCCTAGGGAGATTGATAAAACCGAATCCGTATCTAGAGTAAAGATAAACTGAATTCCTCTTATGCTTGTGTAATTATAGGGGTATTTCATTGCTTAATGCTTTCACTCGGTTGGCCACCTTGTGGATGATATTTAGGCTGTGTGTTATATATTGCGTGGTTCACATTAACATGTCCAGCGTGATATCCTCTACATTTGACCAGTAAGTTGAGAGATCACTAGGCTGGCGTGTAGAGCTCGTGTGTGTGTCCCACGGTCCTTAATGAATCCAAGCATTTATGCATGGATGTAATCTCTAAAACATCGAGAGAGATTAGAGATTAATTAAGGGGACGCGAGCATATAACATACGTGTTGTATGGGTATCTCGTATTCTTAATGCTTTTACTTGGTTGCCATCCCGTATTTGGTTAGCCATTGTGAATGAATTATTGGCTGTAGTATGGCCCGCGCGGTTGCGCATTACATGCCCAACGAAATAACCACTGTATATGACCAGACAGTTGAGAGATCACTAGGCTGGCATACATTGCTCATGTGTGTGTCCCAAAGTACTTAATGAATCCATGCATTGTGTGGATGTGATTTATAAGACTCGAGAGAGATTAGAGATCAATTAAGGGGACACGAGCCTATGATATACTTGCACATTGAGGGACTAAGTGAGTCTAGAACTTAATTAGGAGGATTGTCACGGTTGAATCGTTTCTCTAGTGTAACCACATTTCATGCATCTCTCCATTCCATTCTATCCATGTATATATTATGGTAGTTTATTTATTTATTTATATTATTACTTACTTTTCCACACCCGCAACACACGAGATCTCTCGGAGTGTTGTAATAATAGCTAGAACCGGTGACGGTCGGCGAATCCCACCTCCCTGCGGAACGATACCCTCACTTGCCGCTGTGCTAGTCCCTGTGACTCGCGCGCTAGCGAGGTCGAACTTAAATGTTCAATCTTTTGACCGACATTGCAACGACGTGTCGTCAAAGTGGCGCCGCTGCCGGGGAGGTGGCTTATTCGTTGATAGTTACTAGTTTTAGCTTAGGTTCTGTAAATATCTTAGATTTATTGCTTTTTATTGCTTTGCGGAGTAGTTCGTTATGTTGAAAATAAACATCTCTTTTACTCATGCTTTTCATTGTTCGATCGGCAATGTTTAGGCTAGGTTTGGGGGTGTAAGTCGTGTTTTATTTCTTATTTTTGTTTAAAGCAAATGCATTTGATTTTCTTTGAGTTGTTTTGTGCAAGGAAAGAAAATTTCAGGTCGGATGGACCACACAACTCAAGAGAGCTTCGCGAAGGCATGGTTGGTTCGAATAACCACTCGCGAGGGCTTACGCTTCAAGGGTAAAATGCTTTGCTTATTTTTGTGATTTTTATTTATGTTTAGATCTAAGAGTGGATATGTGTTGTGCTTAGATCTTAAGAATTTTAGGGTGTTGTTTTAGAAAATTTTCAAACCTCTGCAAAACTGCCCTGTTTTGAATATTTTTGAGGCAAATGTTTCATTAAAACTGTACTCATTGGTGAGGAAATTAATTTTTTCGCCCGCGTTGCGTTCTTCGATTTTTCGTGCTGATTTCGAATATATAAAGAACGTAAAATTCTGGGTTGTGGATCAAAAGTTATGAGTATTTCTTCGACCAAAGGTCATGGGCAATGCCCTGTTTTTCGAAATTGTGTTTTCACTGTTTTCATCGTCCATTTTCACACTTTTCCCATTCGAATTTTGAAATACTTTTTAAATGAAAAGTGTGTATTTATATGTCTACTCTATGGTGTAAAAGTTTTGAGAAATTATTTTAAGTGCTTTTAAAGATATGCACTAGAAAGTGGACATTGGACGACTTTAAATTTCGACAGTTTTTGAAATCTTTGGCCTCCATGCTGAGTTGTTTTTCTTTGTGTGCCGGTAGAGACATGCATTGTATGCTTTTAGCTCCGTGCATCACTTAAATTTGCTTGTACAGTGCCAATCTTTTGATGTTGAGGTGGATGAGACTTCTATGTTTGTTTAGCCTAGGAAAATAGTGGAGACTACCCTAGTGAGGTTTCGAGCCTATTAGCGCCAAATTTAGAGGGTATATTTTGTTTCTACTCTTTAAACACTCTTCGATTTTGTTCTTAATTGTGATCTCATTGTACATACATTTTGCATTGATTGCCATAGAACTAAAATAATGTGGACTGCTTGTTGAGATTTGTATTCCCTTGTTAGATGGACTTTTAGAAATGATTTTGGGCTTGAGTGTGTGCGAAACTACTAAAATAGCCTAAACACTCCCACACCCCTATATTCATTGCAAATTGAGGCCAAACACTACACCCCGAACCATTCCCTAGTTATTGATCATGTTGAGGTGTATAGCTTAATAGAAGTTATGTATTGTAAAGCTCTAATTTTTGTGATTAAAAGTGTGTACTTAGGCAAATGTATGTAAATTGTGCTAGGCAAAGGCTTACAAAAAGAAAAAAAAAAGAAAAAAAAAAAAAAAAAAAAAAAAACAAAAAGAGAAAAAGAAAAGAAAGAAAGAATAAGTGTTGAAATATAAAACACTTAAGCCTTCTAGTTCTTCAAATGTGAAGTTACTCTTAAATATGAGTACAAATGTCGCACAAATGTGCAATGTAAATTTTATAGCCTGGACACTTGTAGTGTAAAGTGTAATAGAGCTAATTTTTGTTGTGATGTAATGTGTAAACACCTTGGCATGGTTGATAGCTTTATCCTTTCCACTCCTACCATATATTCCATCCCATACACCTTCACAAATCACCTCGGCCACAATATAAAGTGAGGGAAAGTCCATTTGATCTTTTAGGAAGTCTATATTGGGAATGTGAGTCGATGCATGCTCTTTCCACGTTCATGGCATTTCAATTCCTTCCATGAGATCTATCACTATAAATGTGCTTTTATTGAAATACTCATATGCGATATATTAGATTCCGGTACATAAACTCATTCGCATATGTTTGATTGAGAGTGATCGCCTAGGTTCTGAGTGGAAAAATCAGACTGAAATCCAGGGAGGATTAGAGTCAAGGCGAATTTCATCTTAGGCAATTCGAGCGTAGTTGTTCTGTAAACCGAAAACATCTTAAGTATTGGCATACTTGCATTGTGTGATGCATTGTTATTAATTGGTATATTTGAGATACTAGCATGCATGTGTAGTCTTTGCTTGGTATGTTTGGAATGCATCTCAACTTTTCTTGCAGAGTATACGTTTGTGGGTGTCGTAGCTGTAAACCCTCAGGAGACTATAACTCCTCCTCTAGGGATCGCCTAGCGGTTTAAAGGCTTGTGGCACATGCTAAGTGCCACCGTGTTTCCTACGGAAGTGGACTAGCCTAGTTTTTATTTTTTATTCATTTTAGTTTGTTTTGCTTGTTTTGTTTTATTTTCATATTTGTTTTGTTTTGTTTTGCTCGGGGACGAGCAAAAGATAGGTTTGGGGGTGTGATAACTCTGATTTTTACATATTGTGTAGCCCCTTACTTTCATCTTTTATGCTTGTTTCCTGGGTAAAACTGGGTATTTAACGGCTTAAATAAGTGTTTCAGGATTTATTCCAGCTGAGGGGCGTTTTTGCATAAAAGTGGAACTATTGGGGCAAAAGTGTAATTTTAAAAACTTAGAATTCTGCGCCCTATTTTGCGTTTAGGGGCCGCAGAATTCTTGGCAGAGCTTCACTTTTTTGCAGTTTTGCGGCCTAGGGCGCATAATAGGGCGCATAAAGCATGAATTTGTGTTTGGTGAAAGCTTCCTGCAGAAGGCTCAACTTGCGGGGGCCATATCTCTCTCCTCAGAACGAATTGGGTTTTGGTCTACATATGATTGGAAAGATCCAGAAGTCTTCTTTCCAACGGTTCTTCAAGATCACGATTCCGATATTTGTGGAGGGAGTTATGCCCGTTTCCGTAACGGTGCGCGCTGCTGGAAACCCATCCGCGAGAGGCCCAATTTTCAGCCACTTTTGCAAGGGCATTCTCGTCCTTTCACCCAATTTATACCCTAAGCCCCCTCTCCACTATATATACCCCCCTTTTCTTCAGTTTTTTGAGAATCAAAACCTCCCCTCTCTCTCTCTTCCGCCCCACTCTCTCTCTCTTCCATCTTCTTCCATCTTCTCCACCAAATAAGGAGAGATCCAAGCTCCCATGGAGGTTTTTCCTCCATGGGAGCTCACCATACACCTCCACCACCCTTTTTACACTACATCCACCCATCTAGGAGTAGATTACAAGAAGAATGGAGTGGTCTTTGGACCAAAAACGAGCTAGGAAATCAAGGAGAGCTTGGAGGAGTTGTCTTCAAGGGTTGTCTCCTTTACACTCATTTCTTTTTGTATTTCTTGTTTTCTTGGATGTAATCACCAATTTGGGAATTTTGTAAACCTACACTTATTGCAATATATGTATGATTGTTCTTAATTTTCTTTGAGTTTTGTTCTACTCTTTGCTTATTCATGATTAAATCTCTTATTGTGATATTCATGTGTGTGATGGGTCTAAATTAATGTGTCCATGAATGGGATTAGGAGTAGTGTAATTTAATTTAGGAGTAGAGTAATTTAGCATCCCATAATTGTTGATTAATTGATGGATGATCCAAAATACCATGTTTAGAATGATTTGAGTGTTGAGTATTAGTTCTAAAGAGTGGGAGAAGTTTGATTGATGCATGTACTTGCTAAATTAGACTTTGGTTCAATATTCTTGTACTTAATGGGTCTTTGTTTTCAAAGGAACAATTGCTCACCCATGGTTTGGGTTGGGTGATGGATTGATTTAGGGATAATTCCCAAATCATAAGAATGAACCCCTAGCTTAAATTGAATGGTCTTAATGAATAACAATCAACTTGTTGCAGGTAGTTGTTTGGTAAGCTTGTTTCCATTTTTAGCCATCCTAGGGAGATTGATAAAACCGAATCCGTATCTAGAGTAAAGATAAACTGAATTCCTCTTATGCTTGTGTAATTATAGGGGTATTTCATTGCTTAATGCTTTCACTCGGTTGGCCACCTTGTGGATGATATTTAGGCTGTGTGTTATATATTGCGTGGTTCACATTAACATGTCCAGCGTGATATCCTCTACATTTGACCAGTAAGTTGAGAGATCACTAGGCTGGCGTGTAGAGCTCGTGTGTGTGTCCCACGGTCCTTAATGAATCCAAGCATTTATGCATGGATGTAATCTCTAAAACATCGAGAGAGATTAGAGATTAATTAAGGGGACGCGAGCATATAACATACGTGTTGTATGGGTATCTCGTATTCTTAATGCTTTTACTTGGTTGCCATCCCGTATTTGGTTAGCCATTGTGAATGAATTATTGGCTGTAGTATGGCCCGCGCGGTTGCGCATTACATGCCCAACGAAATAACCACTGTATATGACCAGACAGTTGAGAGATCACTAGGCTGGCATACATTGCTCATGTGTGTGTCCCAAAGTACTTAATGAATCCATGCATTGTGTGGATGTGATTTCTAAGACTCGAGAGAGATTAGAGATCAATTAAGGGGACACGAGCCTATGATATACTTGCACATTGAGGGACTAAGTGAGTCTAGAACTTAATTAGGAGGATTGTCACGGTTGAATCGTTTCTCTAGTGTAACCACATTTCATGCATCTCTCCATTCCATTCTATCCATGTATATATTATGGTAGTTTATTTATTTATTTATATTATTACTTACTTTTCCACACCCGCAACACACGAGATCTCTCGGAGTGTTGTAATAATAGCTAGAACCGGTGACGGTCGGTGAATCCCACCTCCCTGCGGAACGATACCCTCACTTGCCGCTGTGCTAGTCCCTGTGACTCGCGCGCTAGCGAGGTCGAACTTAAATGTTCAATCTTTTGACCGACATTGCAACGACGTGTCGTCAACTGTGCAAGACAATGTGAAGGACCTACTCACTAATTCCCACACATTATAAATTCTTCACTTGAGACTCATTTGCCTCACCTCTTGCACGACTCTTAAACTCCAAAACACTCCCACACCACATCCCAAACTCTCCAAGAACACATTTTTCACTTTCTAAACCCACAAAATCACTACATCCAACATAAAATTCATCATCCAAACTCCAAATGCACTTCACCAAACACCAAATATCCATCTTTCCCACCAATATCCACCATCATAACCCAACCTTGGAGCACAAAGGGGAGCATCAAGAGAAGAAGCAAGCCAAGCACATCAACATACCAAGAGAGTAGGAGATCTTCACATATAATTTTCTCTACACCTTTCTCTCTTTATCTTCATTTGTAATTTGTTATGGCTTGCATAAAAATCATATCTTTTGTAGCCATATTTTGTAATATGAATTAAAACCATGTTGGCTAAGGCCAAGATGAAACCTTTCCCATGAATCTCCATCACTTTATCATAATGTATGTGTTTTTCAATTGCTTAATGCTAGGTGCCTAGCTAACACTTAGTTGATATTTAGTTGTTGTGTGAAGCATCGAGAGGAGAAGCATACAACGTGCTTGATGAAATGCTCGATACAAGTCTAGTAAGATAGAAATATACGATGCTAGCTTGTACGATTCCATTTGTATGTGATGTAGAACAAGTGGCTGATGCTTACATGATGATGAGAGAGCATCCTAAATTCAAAGGCAATTAGAGATCGTCGGATTCGGAATGGCGTGAAACTTTCACAGTTGAAGCGTTTCGACGAGGGAGGAGATAGTCAACAACTTTGCTGTTGGAGCATACCCTTTTTTAGCCGAATTCCTTCGTTTAGGTCCCGAAAAAGCCGTTTTTGCTATTTTAGGAAAGTTTCGTTTTAGCCATAACTTTTGTTTTCTAAGTCCGAATCGACTTCCGTCAATTCTGGCTTGCTTAGGATTCCTAGCAGCTTTTATTTCCACAATTATCTCAAGTTTGCTATTTTTGGTAATTTTTAGTAATTAGTCTCGTTTCTTGTCCAACAAAGATTAGGATTAGAGTTTTCACTTTAAATATACTTGTAAGCCTTTTGGCCGAATGATTCAATTATTCAATAATATTTCATAATTTTCTTTGAGAGTTTCTCTCTTTTTCTGGTGGATTCCAGAGTTTATCTAGAATTTTGATGTTGGTTGTATTCTTTTGTGTTTTCCGTTGCGTCAGTATGCCTCTTTGCTTAATGAATTTGTGTGTAATTCAGATAACCATTGAGAAATAGGTTGTTGGTGCACATGAATATTATTTTTATCACTTGAGAGAGGTTACAGATTAATTAAGGGCATACAAATCTACATACACACTTGCATACTTTATTTCAATGATGTGCCTAAAATTGGTGAGAATTGGATAGGTGGATCCAAGGTCTTAGCCTCATTCACATATATTTATATCCAAGTGCTTGAGTTTGTTTGCTTGTTTAGTTTCATTAATTGCATTATAATTGTAGCTTGTTCTAGTTTAAATTAGAGTAGTGTAATTCAATCATCCAATCTTTGCTTGTCTAAATAGTAGTTTAATCAATCAATTATGGTATTCAATACATCAATCCTAGTTGAACGAATCTTATTTATTATTGTATTATTCTCACAGTTCCGTACTATTGCGGCCTCACATGTATCGAAACTTTTTCTACAATCGTTATCCAACCAAGAAGATGGTATATATGTTTCTATTGGCAACTGTAGAGGATATCTGTTTTTCTTTCTATTTTTCTAATGGATTTTGCTTCCATTTTTCTATTAGTTGATGCTATAATGAATATCAAGACAAAGTATGGAGTGAAAAAAAATTGGCAAGGAGATCCATGTGTTCCTGTAAAATTCTTGTGGCATGGTCTTGATTGTAGCTACTCTAAAAATTATTCTCTAAGGATCACATCTCTGTAAGTTTTATTACAACCTTTATATGCGCATCTTGATTTCTAGTATTATAACTAAAATTACTGCACAAGCAAATGCAGGAACTTGTCTTCTAGTGGAATATCTGGGGAAATATCTCCTCATATATCTGGTCTCAAGTTGATACAATCTCTGTGAGCTTTTGAATCTGTCATGAATTTGAATCAAAGTTAATGTTAACTTACTATATATTGATCATGATGATGATATCAATTCAGCTGAATTAACATTTCCAATCATATTTTCAGGGACTTATCGAACAATAATCTGACCGGTCCAGTGCCTGATTTTCTGTTAGAGCTACCATTCTTGACTGTGCTGTAAGTTTATCCGATTGTGATTCATAATAGAAGTTGCTTTGTCAATAAAATAAATAAATAAATAGAAGTTGCTTTGTCAATAAAATAAATAAATAAAATTATATACTATCCTCCTGCAGAAATTTGAGAGGAAACAATCTTCAAGGTTCAGTTCCAGCTGGAATTGCTGAAAAAGGGCAGAATGGTCTGCTGTCATTAAGGTTAGCTGTCAAAAATAAAAATTAAAAAATTAAAAATTTTGAATATATATATTTTAATATATATATATATATATTATGTGTGCCGATATTTCCATCCAAAAAACTAATTAGTACAGTCATATTTTATTAAAAATTTTAATTATAAAAATATCCTAACATAAATTTACTGATAAGAATAAATTACTTTAATAAAAATAAACCAAATACAATATACACTCATATCTTCAATTATATCTCTTTATTTAAAAAAAAAATAATAAATAAATAAATAAATAAAAACTTATGATAAACCATAATTAAACTCTAATTTTATTATTTCAAGTATCAAACTTTCTCATCATCACATAATTATTATATAACTAAGTAATAGAAAAAGAATTTTAAGAGGATTCTGATCATATAGAGGTATGTATTTATTTTTTTGTCTTTCTTTAATATCTGGTTATGAACAATTTTTATTTTTATTTTTTATTTTTTTTTATAATGACTGCTTAAATATCAATGAATTTTTTTTTAAAGATAAAGTTTTACATCTTTCCTTTTATAATGTTCTTACATTCAAAACATTAATTCCCAAAAGTAAATTGAACCATCATAACAAGAGGATTTTTTTTTTTTTTTTTTTTTGACAATAACTATTAATCATGGACCATGTATTTTTTTGAAAGCTTTCACCATTGGTAGGATTTGAGCTGCAGACTTGGGAATTATTTGCCCAAGCTCTAAGTTCGTCCATCTACCAGTTGAGCTACGCTCCTGTTAGCATCATAATAAGAGGATTTGATTCTTTTTTTTTTTTTTTTTTTTAATTTGGTGTGTTAATAATTTAAAAGAGTTTATAAATAAAATGAATTAATATGAATATATTCATTTCAATAAGGGTAATATTGACAATATGAATGGGTGTTTATAGTAATATTTATTTTTTAAATTTTAAACATGGGTGTACTTATAAAAGTGAGTGTACTAATTAGTTTTATGGGTGGCAATATCTGCACCCATATATTATTTGATTTTTTTTTTTTTTATTGTTACAGGTTTGAACATTTAAAAAATATTAAAAACAGATCAAAAATAAAAATATTAAAAACTAATTAAATTATATATATATATATATATGCATACTTTAACAGGCTGGCTTGGGACCAGACTTGGTCAGTAGGCACGGCCTATGGATACCAGGTCAAGCGGCCTATTTTGCCACTATTAAGCCGAGGTGGTCTGATGCTGAGGTCACATATTAAAGCATCTTCAATGCTATTATGTATGTTGAGAAAATTGAATGCCACATAGGATAGTTAGATAATAATGTAGAAAAAGAATATTGAACTTATTAGGATTTCTAACTTTTTATCACTAATAATATTACACCTCATTTAATTGTAAAATAAAAGAAAATAGAGAATGAGATAAATGATTGGCCAAAATGGATACATATTTGATTTTAAATAAAATAGGAGAGAGAGTGAAATAAATGTCTTAAAATGATTGGTCAAATATGGATACATATTTGATATCCATTTTTGATTTAAAATAATTGCATTGGAGATGGAAATATGTAATTATTAAAAAATATATATATTGACAAAGATGATCCATATTCAATATATATGCTGATGTATCACTAGTTAGAAACCCAAAATTGTATATTTGCATTGGAGATATTCTTATGTTTTGTAATTATGCTATAAATGAAGTATTTAACTTGTTTTTAGAAGAATTTATTAATAAGTAAATATTTTTTTTTAGAATTTATTAAAGGGTGCGCATGTTGCCACCATAGATATGATTTATACACCCATTTTATAAGTATATCCATATCTAAAATGTGCAAATTAAACCATTACTATAAATTTACATCCATATCTAATGTCAATATTACCCTCATTAAAATAAATTTACAATTTATACATTTTATTTTTAAACCCTTGAGTATTAATACACCTAATTTAATACATTATCTCTTTCAAAAAAAAAAAAAAAACCCTCACATTATCTTATTAATTGAAAATAGATACATATTTATTAGCCAAGTGCAACAACCGGTGGCTATTCCTACATGTTCAGAAACTCTGGTGGCAAGGGCGGAGGCAAATAGAGACTACATCTGGCTGTAGCTCGGTCCAAACTTTTCAACAACAAAAAATTATACATATATATTACGTATTAAATTAATTTATATTGTCAATTTCTTTTCAGCCCAAATATTCAGGACATTTATTTTCAGCTCAAATGTAAAGTTCTAAATTATTTAGCTCAAACACTTTCACTTAGGTTAAAGTTAAATAGGCCCAACTACTCAAATAGCTTTCTTTAAGTCCAAAAGAGAAACCAAGTTAAAAAGGAATCCTAATTACAAACTATTTTCATTTTTTTTTTTCTTCAAGAGATTAGAAAGGAATCCTAATTACAAACTATTTTCATTTCGTCAATCTTAGTTATTATAATTAATTTGAAACCGTGTATCTTGTTTACAGCTTAGATGAAAATCCATATCTCTATCTTTCGACATCATCCACAAAAAAGAAAACCATTGCTGTTCCAGTACTAGCATCATTTCTCGCAGTTTCAGTCCTTGTAGTAGCTGCATTATCTATTATGTGGATCCTCAAAACAAGAAGCCAAGGTACATTAATGCAGACTTTGCAGCACAAAAATTATCAGAAAAAATATTCTATGATCCATGCTTCTGAGACTCATTCATGTATTTTCCAGGCATCACTCGGAACAAAAATAATAGGTCATTTGAGCTTAAATATCGAAGGTTCTCTTACACTGATGTTGTCAGAATCACTAACAACTTTGAGAGGATTGTTGGACAAGGTGGTTTTGGAACAGTTTATCATGGAAACTTAGATGATCACAATCAAGTTGCTGTGAAGATGCTTTCACTATCATCAATGCAAGGCGATAAGCAGTTTCAAACAGAGGTATATATCATAATATGTTCACAACTTGTACAGAATATTTTCAGTAAAGTAATGTAAGGCTGACAAGGGATTTCAATTACAGGTTGAACTTCTTTTCAGGGTTCATCATAAGAACCTGACAAACCTTGTTGGGTATTGCAACGATGGCACGAACATGGGATTAATCTATGAGTTCATGGCTAATGGAAACTTAGAATCACATCTCTTAGGTTCGTCCATTAGTTTGTTAATTGGCTTCTTGTTCATTGCTGAATTTGTGTTTCATTTTATTGTTTTCTTAAAGATAATTACATGTGTGTTGACCCAAAATTGGTGAATTGGTGCGAGGTTGTAACCCAACAGGTATTATCCCCTTTGGCCTGTTGATGTTAAGGCTAGTTTTGTTTATTTATACGATGAACAAGATAATTTTAACTTCAACAAATATATGAGAGAAAACAATACATGTATAAGTTTATCTTTCACAATCCACAATACATTAATATATCAAAGTTTTTTTGATTGATTTCAAAGTTTTTTTGATTGATTAATAAAAAATGATAGTTTTTCACATTTTATTACAGATGAAGGAAACAGTACTTCAGATATCTTAAGTTGGGGAAGGAGGCTTCAAATAGCAACAGAGACAGCACAAGGTTGGGATATATTTGTATGATTTTCAAGTTTTACTAGATATATATGGTTGATAATGGGATATCTAATATTAAATGAATTTGAAATATAGGATTGGAGTATCTCCATAGTGGCTGTAAGCCACCCATAGTCCACAGAGATGTGAAGCCTGCAAACATCTTATTAAATGAAAATTTCCAGGCAAAGATAGCTGATTTTGGCCTTTCACGAATTTTTCCAATTGAAAGTAAAACTCATGTGTCCACGATCATTGCAGGCTCTCCTGGATACCTCGACCCAGAGTAAGCGTTTTTATATATGGAATGAAAGTAAATTAATTACTTCTGTTTATCAAAAGTTAAAATAGACCAAGTCATATGCTAATGGCCTTGTAGGTACTACAAATCAAGCAGATTGACTGAAAAAAGTGATGTGTATAGTTTTGGAGTGCTTCTCTTACAGATAATCACAAGTAAACCAGCAATTCGAAAATTCGAAGAGCGGACTCATATAATTGAATGGGTGAGTTTCATGCTTGCAAAAGGGGATATTAAAAATGTTGTTGATCCAAGATTACAAGGAGATTTCGACATGAACTCTGTCTGGAGAGCTGTAGAAGTAGCTATGGCTTGTGTTTCTCAAACTTCAGCCAAAAGGCCAACCATGAATCAGGTAGTGATCGATTTGAATGAGTCCTTGGCAATTGAGATAGCTCGCACAAATCTTGGCCATGAGACTGAATTAGTTTGAATCTGGGTTCTGAACTACCTACCCTTGCTAGTTAGGTAGATCTTTCTCAATGTATCCTATTTAGGTATGAACATTTGTGTGTCGATGTAGTGACAGATCACAACCATATTATTGGCAATTAGGAAGTGGTCTTGTTCTAATATGCTTGAAAATAATATTCTTAAGCTTTTGTTTATCTTGCCCTGTCTTGACAAAGTAACTTGTTTATTATTTAGTAATCAATCAGATCAATTTAGCAGGTCCTCAAAAATACAATATCCTACTGTTGAGCTCCTCGAAAATATATTATTTTCAACCATTTTACTACTCGAAAATACATTAATACTGACAACTGAACTTTCCTTGGTGATGGGTGATCATGCATTATTTTCAACCACAATCTCCCTATGTAATAACTGTTGGAAAAATTTTGTGAATTTGTGATAAACTCATATTTTGAGAGCTTTATTTGGGTATGATTAATTCCATGAAAATGGGAGATAAACGCATATTCGAATTCTCCTCCGTGAGAGCTTCGAAATGGTATACTCAAAATCACAAAATGATTAATGGGTGAATGAGAAATTGAGTCTCAAAGTGAACCCATTGTGTAGGGAATAAAGTGAATCCCACATTGCTTAGGGAAATCATTTATATGTAGTATATAAGTGAATGGTTGATATAAGCTTTCAACATGTGTGGCATAGAGGCACTCTCTCGCGCGCGCAGGGGGGGGGGGGGTGCAAATCATGGACCCCGAACCTTCGAATGCACGACTCGTGTGTGGGCGCGACCTGCGTACGGCATTCCCTAAGTCAACGTTTTTATCATTTTGAATAAGGAAAGTAAATTAATTGTTTGGATTCTGATTTCTTACTTGATCACTAAGAATACAGAATCGGTTTTTAATTAGGAATGAATCTCTTTAAAGGGAATAACCACTTCCCTAAGTCAACGTTTTTTTCATTTTGAATAAGGAAAGCAATTAATTGTTTGGATTCTGATTTCTTACTTGATCACTAAGAATACAGAATCGGTTTTTAATTAGGAATGAATCTCTTTAAACGGAAGATTATTCCCTAATTAATTTACTTTCCTTATCAGACTAAAAACGTGCTAATCACGAAATTTCCAACTAAACCCTAGTTTCGGTTGCCTATAAAACCTAAGCTTCTTTTCACAGAAAATAACTCCGAAATTAATAGCAGCCGCAGCAGCTTCTTTTCTTCTCTGTTTTCTGATTTTTCTTGGTAAGTCTGAGCTCGGTTTGAGTTCGCTGAGGGTGGTTTGTGCTACGCACTTCCACTGGTTAATCCGTTGTATCCTGGGAGACGATCGCTACACACATACGGTGTGGTATACGGCGAAATCGTCTTAAGGAAACCGTGTGAAACACGGGCCTCGGATTTCTAACGTGAGATTTCTGTGTTGTTCATCTTCTGTTTACTGCAGGTTCATTACCAGATTGTGTTTTCGGAATACAAAACTACAATAACTACTTATATTTGATGACAAATATATACAGTTGTAAATGATCCCCTAACCTAGTTTTCAAAGCCATTTGTAACGGTATAGTTCAATTTATCTCCAACAACTCATAGCCCTTGGAAAATGTCGTATTTTCGACGGTTCGTCAAAAAAAATATATTATTTCCGATGGAGACCGACGACCTTTTCCCATTGAAAATACTTATTTTTGATGAATTTTTGACATTTTCTGACTACATTTAACGCTCGAAAAAGACTCCATTTCTTGTAGTGCCTATTGTGATTGAGCGGTTCTGATTGAGCAATATATATCGCTAACAATAAATTCTGACATCGAAATTAAGGTCAGGTCAGAATTTGTTGGCCCTTGCCGACATCAAATAGTGTGTATTCAACTTGGATATTTGCTCTTATAAGAAATATCACCTCACACAACCAGAAGCGAATCCAGCTCTCCATCAATCTAGCATCAATAAGGGGGACCAATTTGAAATTAAAATTATAAAACTTTTAATAGGCTAATATAAATGACAAAAAAATGTAGGGTAAAATATAAATAATATAATCCGTTAAACTATTAGTGTTGTCATTTTCATTTGTGCTTGAGATGTTGTAATTAGCACCAACATTTCAATGGTGAAACATTCACTCTCATAAACTTATTAACATACTTGTCTATTGAGCACTCCTAAATGAGCACCCGCAATCAGGGGCACTCCTAAAAGAAAGAAGACAAGACCCCATATGAACTATGGAAAGGAAGAAAGCCTTCCTATAAATTCTTACGAATGTGGGGGTGTCTTGCCAAAGTGGCCGTACCTATACCTAAAAAGGTGAAAATAGGTCCAAAAACTGTTGACTGCATTTTCATTGGATATGCACAAAACAGTAGTGCTCATCGATTCTTGGTCTATAAATCTGACATATCAGATATACACAAAAATACGATAATGGAATCTAGAAATGCAACGTTCTTTGAACATGTATTTCCATGTAAATCCTATGATGAAGCAAGTTCGTCAAAACGAACACATGCTGATAGTTGTGAGGACCAAGAACAAGAAAAAGAAGTAGAGGATGAACCTAGACGTAGCAAAAGAGCTAGGACGGAAACGTCTTTTGGTCCAGATTTTATGACCTATTTGCTAGAAGGTGAACCTCAAACTTTCAAAGAAGCAGTAAGCTCTTCAGAAGGACTCTTATGGAAAGAGGCTATTAAGAGCGAAATTGATTCCATTCTTCAAAATCATACTTGGGAATTAGTGGATCTTCCTCCGGGATGTAAACCGCTAGGATCCAAATGGATTTTCAAAAGAAAGATGAAAGCAGATGGAACAATTGATAAGTATAAGGCCAGACTTGTAATTAAAGGTTACAATCAACGAGAAGGCCTAGATTACTTTGATACATATTCTCCTGTGACGAGAATAACCTCCATTAGGATGATACTTGCAATCGCAGCTTTGCGAAACCTTGAAGTACATCAAATGGATGTGAAAACGGCTTTCTTAAATGGAGATTTAGATGAAGAAATTTACATGGAACAACCTGAGGGTTTTTCTGCTCCAGGACAAGGAAAGAAAGTCTGTAAATTGGTGAAGTCTTTATATGGTTTAAAGCAAGCACCAAAACAATGGCATGAGAAATTTGACAATGCTATGATGTCAAATGGATTTAAAATCAATGAATGTGACAAATGTGTTTATGTCAAGGACACAGAAAATGGCTATGTCATTGTGTGTCTTTACGTTGATGACATGCTCATTGTAGGTAGTGATGATAAAATGATCAAATCTACCAAGGATATGTTGAAATCAAGATTTGATATGAAAGATATGGGACCAGCTGATGTAATGTTGGGAATGAAAATTTCAAGGACATCGAATGGACTCATACTAAGTCAATCACACTATATTGACATGATTCTTGAGAAATTCAACAAGAATGATTCTGGAATTTCTAGAACACCAGTAGATACAAATCTACACCTATCCAAGAATAAGGGTGAGAGCGTCTCTCAACTAGAATATTCTCGAGTGATAGGAAGTCTGATGTACTTAACAAGTTGTACAAGGCCAGACATAGCTAATGCAGTCAGTAAATTAAGTAGATACACGAGTAATCCAGGAACCGATCACTGGAAAGGAATAGTAAGAGTACTGAAATACTTACGATTCACTCGTAATCATGGACTGCATTATACCAGATATCCTGCTGTCCTAGAAGGATACACTGATGCTAACTGGATATCTGATATGAAAGATTCAAAATCCACTAGTGGGTATGTGTTCACACTAGGAGGTGCAGCAGTATCCTGGAAATCCTCCAAACAAACATGTATAGCCAGATCCACCATGGAATCTGAGTTTATAGCATTAGATAAATGTGGTGAGGAGGCTGAATGGCTACGCCAATTCTTAGAGGATATTCCAAGATGGCCGAAGCCTGTGCCAGCGATTTGCATCCACTGTGATAGTCAATCAGCAATTGGAAGAGCACAGAGCAACATGTATAATGGGAAGTCTAGACATATACGTCGAAGACATAATACCATTAGACAACTAATCTCAACTGGGGTTATCACTATTGACTATGTAAGGTCAAAAGATAACATTACGGATCCGCTAACCAAAGGGTTAAACAGAGAATTAGTTGAGACATCATCAAGGGGAATGGGACTAAAGCCCATGAGATAAAAAGTCGATACAATGGACACCCAACCTAGTTGACTGGAGATCCCAAGATCTAGGTTCAATGGGACAACCAAATTGTAAGACTTAGTTGGATCACTGTGGGGGTTACCCTCAAGTCCATTCCTATAATGAAACAGTGATGCCCGTAGGGAAAAGGTTAAACCATGTTTTTAATGATTCTTATGCGTCGAAATTCCAAGCTATGGAAATCTGAGCAGAGTAATGCGGGTTACTCTTAATTAAGAAATCACCTATGTGAGAGAGAAGTGGGGCCGCTTCTAAAAGAGAATAGTGAAGGGCTATATTCTCCAGTGACTCTCACAGAACCAGGCGCATGTTCATGGCCAAAACGAACATAACAATGAGAACCAAATCGGGTCTGGAAGATGCCTGTGTGAGGTATGTTATCGTTTACATAAACGGCAGAGCAGTTCAAGGATATCACATCTACTGATCAGCCAGTAAAGTAAGCATACCTTTACAAGGGAAGGTTCAAAGGGTAACACCTACCTATCCTATGCAGGCTTTCGACCGTTTGAACTTACCAAACTTCATCTCTCGTCTCCTAGGTCAATTTCATTCATGTGGGGGATTGTTGGAAAAATTTTGTGAATTTGTGATAAACTCATATTTTGAGAGCTTTATTTGGGTATGATTAATTCCATGAAAATGGGAGATAAACGCATATTCGAATTCTCCTCCGTGAGAGCTTCGAAATGGTATACTCAAAATCACAAAATGATTAATGGGTGAATGAGAAATTGAGTCTCAAAGTGAACCCATTGTGTAGGGAATAAAGTGAATCCCACATTGCTTAGGGAAATCATTTATATGTAGTATATAAGTGAATGGTTGATATAAGCTTTCAACATGTGTGGCATAGAGGCACTCTCTCGCGCGCGCAGGGGGGGGGGGGGTGCAAATCATGGACCCCGAACCTTCGAATGCACGACTCGTGTGTGGGCGCGACCTGCGTACACGAATGCCGCTCCGGTTTGGCCCGTGAGAGTCAAGTTGACTTTTTGCCACTTCCCTAAGTCAACGTTTTTTTCATTTTGAATAAGGAAAGCAATTAATTGTTTGGATTCTGATTTCTTACTTGATCACTAAGAATACAGAATCGGTTTTTAATTAGGAATGAATCTCTTTAAACGGAAGATTATTCCCTAATTAATTTACTTTCCTTATCAGACTAAAAACGTGCTAATCACGAAATTTCCAACTAAACCCTAGTTTCGGTTGCCTATAAAACCTAAGCTTCTTTTCACAGAAAATAACTCCGAAATTAATAGCAGCCGCAGCAGCTTCTTTTCTTCTCTGTTTTCTGATTTTTCTTGGTAAGTCTGAGCTCGGTTTGAGTTCGCTGAGGGTGGTTTGTGCTACGCACTTCCACTGGTTAATCCGTTGTATCCTGGGAGACGATCGCTACACACATACGGTGTGGTATACGGCGAAATCGTCTTAAGGAAACCGTGTGAAACACGGGCCTCGGATTTCTAACGTGAGATTTCTGTGTTGTTCATCTTCTGTTTACTGCAGGTTCATTACCAGATTGTGTTTTCGGAATACAAAACTACAATAACTACTTATATTTGATGACAAATATATACAGTTGTAAATGATCCCCTAACCTAGTTTTCAAAGCCATTTGTAACGGTATAGTTCAATTTATCTCCAACAACTCATAGCCCTTGGAAAATGTCGTATTTTCGACGGTTCGTCAAAAAAAATATATTATTTCCGATGGAGACCGACGACCTTTTCCCATTGAAAATACTTATTTTTGATGAATTTTTGACATTTTCTGACTACATTTAACGCTCGAAAAAGACTCCATTTCTTGTAGTGCCTATTGTGATTGAGCGGTTCTGATTGAGCAATATATATCGCTAACAATAAATTCTGACATCGAAATTAAGGTCAGGTCAGAATTTGTTGGCCCTTGCCGACATCAAATAGTGTGTATTCAACTTGGATATTTGCTCTTATAAGAAATATCACCTCACACAACCAGAAGCGAATCCAGCTCTCCATCAATCTAGCATCAATAAGGGGGACCAATTTGAAATTAAAATTATAAAACTTTTAATAGGCTAATATAAATGACAAAAAAATGTAGGGTAAAATATAAATAATATAATCCGTTAAACTATTAGTGTTGTCATTTTCATTTGTGCTTGAGATGTTGTAATTAGCACCAACATTTCAATGGTGAAACATTCACTCTCATAAACTTATTAACATACTTGTCTATTGAGCACTCCTAAATGAGCACCCGCAATCAGGGGCGGACCCTTGAGAGGGCTGACCCGGGCTACAGCCCGGGCAGCCTTCTGTGAGAAGAAAAAAAAAAAAAAATTATTGCACAATTTCCTTTAAACCCTTTTATTACTAGTAAATTACATTTAACTTCAACTAATATTATATTATTAGACTTACCATTAAATATAGTATTATTCATGACATTGCCTTTTATTTAATTTTCATCCATTGTTATTTTCTTTCATACTCTACTTTTAGTTTTTTGTATTCAGCATATGATATTTATTCATTTGTTTGGGTTGTGATTTATAGAACTTTAGTCTTAGATTACTTCTACTTTATAGGTTTTAGTGCGTTTAATGTTTGATAATTTACCAATAATAAAAACCAAATTCAATCAATTACCTACTCTAACTCAATATAAAAACATTGCATGAGTTAAGTAGTCTTTATAAATATGTAATTTTATGTATGTTTTATATAAAATATTTCCTTGATTTTGCTTCAATTGTTTGATTATATATTCTATATTCACTTGATTTTGTTCTAATTGTTAGATTAAGCATTTCATATTCACTCCATTTCTTTTTAATTGTTATATTAAACAATTCAAACTAGTCTTTAAAAGTAAATGTTCATATGTGTAGAATCATTTATATCAAAAGAAGAATCTATTTATATCCCTAAACATATATAAGTTTAGCCCAGGTAACAAATATTTTCTGGGTCCGCCCCTGCATGTGACTCAAAGGCGTTGAGGATGGGAGGCAGTGGTGAATCCACAGTTTTTTTAATTGAAATCTCAATTTTTTCTCCACTAATGGGTTTAGCGTTAATTAAAGTATACGAGCTTAAGTAAGGCACCCCGAAAGGTACTGTTGTCCATTTCTCCCCATTCACATAGATGTCATGTTTTCTAGTCTGGTTATTTGCTTGGCTCTGGTCAAGCTCAGCAAAGTACAAGTATACATAGAACTGCAATGTGGAATCACTTGGCTTCCAGTCAAATACCAATGAATCGTTACCATTTGCTGGCATGGCGGCTGTCTGCATAACCATAGATGGTAGCTCGTTAAAATATATATCGGCGCCTTTGCTGATTTTGAATGAACTATTTACTGTCACCCAGTTGGATCTGGTGTAGGGAGACCATATGCGATCATAATCATCATCTTTGAACCTACATGTTGTAGTTCTAATAAGTAAATTAATAACAAATATTACTCATGAAAACTTTTGTTACAAAACCAAACGATTAACTTGCCTGTATGTTTCATTATCATTGGCTGTTGAACCAATATCCAATCGCCAATAGAGGAGTAATGATATTAATGAATTAGCTGCCTGATAACTGATAGGATTCAAGGGTCTTAATTCTAATGAGGATATAAAAGGTGTTCCTGACCCCTTATTTACAAGACAGACATCTATATAATTTTTTTGAGGGACATGGATGATTTCCTTGGAAAGAATGGTGGATGCATCTGACAATTCCACTGAATCCCACACATCAGCTCCAAGAAGGAGATCAAAACTCGGTAGTTTATTTTGGCCGTCATAATTCCCATACATGAAACTTGCTCTAATAAGAAACTTAATATGTCCTAGAGCAGGTTTCAGAGTGTAACAATTTTTCATTCCTTCAGGGAAACTTCTGACAGTCAGGAATGGTTGTTCCAGGGTGTCCCTGTTGTATTCACTTGATATATTGTAGCTTACACCGGTCTCTGTGAATTTTATGTCCGAAGTGTAATTTATGCCTGTTTTCTTGTCGCTATATGCAGAATTTTCTGGCAATCCACAATCGATGCTAATAAAACCTGACAGAGATAATTTAGAAGAGAAATTAAAAACAAATTAAAGTCTTAATACAAATTCAAAACGGTTGAGTTAATTACTTCAAGTCTAACCTGATTGAGTCTGGGCATGGATGAGAACTGTGAGAGCAAGTATACCAAGAAATGAAAATATCAACAGCTTGAGATTCTCCATATCGCTGTTTCTTCTTCTTGATACGTTGCTCTGGATAGAAATGCAATGCAACTATGCAAGCATTAATCATCAGACAATTTATACTGCCACAATGTAATGATGTACAAGAATGACCAACTAGTACCTTAGTTGAATAAAACACTTGCAATGGTAGTAAGAAGTCTAAGGACCAATCCCTCTCAAGTCTCAACGGACTTTTGAAGGGTTAATTGCATTAACTTACCTTTATGTTATTGAATTTAGCAATATTTTAAAAAATATCATAAATTAACACAAACACCCCTTGTCATCAAGTCAGTCCGTTAACTTTAACGGTTGACTAACCTACACCCATGAAAAACCAAATATAACCTTGCCACATCATCTCAAATATAAAATATTTTTAATTAAAAAAAAGATAATATATCGGTCGTATGCGAAAACATCCTCAATTCACGGAGGAGCCTCCTCTGCGAATTACAGAAAGTCGATCTCAGAGATCGGTGAAGATCTCTTCCAGTAAGTAGGAAATCATCAAAGATCTCTTGTTTCTTTGGCAGATTATCTTTTAAAAAAAAAATTGATTTTTTTATTTTAATTAAAAAAATCATTTATGTTTTAGATGATGTGGCAATAGTATATTTGGATTTTGGATTTCCAAAGGTCAAGGTTATTCAACCGTTATAGTTAACGGATTGACTTAATGGCAAAGAGTATTTGTGTGAATTTAGGACATCTTTTTAAAATCTTGCTAAATTTAATAAAATAAGGGTAAGTTAGTGCAATTAACCCACTTTTAAATCATCATTGATGTTCATAGAATATAGATACTGTATCTTTTTAACTAGGACTAATTGCACAAACACCCCTAAGTTTAGACATAGTTGTATGCATATGGAACTTTTACCTATAATTGTACAAACGTCCCATATCGTTAGTTGACTTCCGTTAACTCTAATCGTTGACCACAATTTTAACCCACAATGACTAAAGTGCCTCTAGTTACCTATTTTATTATTTAAATTAATAATTAAAAAACAAAACAAAAAAGACAAAGAAAAAAAAAGTCAATCATTTTTTTTTTTTTTCATTTTCTCAACCCCTAAACATAATCCACAAATAAACTTAACAAACAAAAACCAAAACACAATCCCACAAATAAAATAAAAAATAAAAAATTAGAACTTCAACCAAGAAAGTTAAAAATCCACCGTTGAAGTTCTAATTTTATTTTTTATTTTTTTCTATTTTAAATGAATGTGGTTAACTAGTTGTGAAATTGATGGATTTAGATTTTTATTTGTGGATTCTATTTTTGGTTTTTGTTTGAGGATTTGAGTTTTGGTTTTGATTTGTAGGATTGAGTTTTGGTTTTTGTTTGTTAAGTTTATTTTTTTAGATTGTGTTTGGGGGTTGAGGAAATGAAAGAGGAAAAAAAAAAATGCTTGATTTTAGGGTTATTTTGATTTTAGTCCCTTACGTTTGCGTTAATCTGGGTTTAGTCCACGGTTTTCTGACATTACTAAATGCAGTCCAGTAGTTCTCTAACAATGCCAAATCGAGTCCCTACCGTCCAATTCTGTTAGAATTTCGTAGACTTCCGTTAGGTCAACAAGGGCAATATGGGAAATGTGATGAAAGCTTCTAGAAGCTTTTCTTAAAGAAGGGTAAAAATGGTATTTCATAAACAAGGTTAAAATATTAAACGTTAAATACATAAATTTAAAAATTAAAAAGACACAAATGCCCTTAACAAATTTATATAACTATATATCTACCCAAATTTATAAATATTATTAAATTAAATAATTATTATTAATAATAATTAAATCTAATCAAAACTAATTAAATTTATAAATAAAACTAATTAAAACTAATCAAAATTAATTAAATTTAATTATAACTAAAACTAATTAAACTAATTTTTTCTTCTTCATCCACCGTCCATCACAAACTCAAACCCTAACCCATCTTCCACCATCATCTCTTACACTCAAACCCTAACCCATCCACCAAAAACTCAAACACCCAAACCCTAGCTGCCGCCACCACCACCACTCAAACACCAAAGCCCTAGCCATCGTCCGCCGCCTCCACTCAACACCAAAACCCTAGCCACCCACCGAAATCACAATAACCACCATCCCAATCGAGCCAATCCCCTCCCAACTGTCGCGTCTTCTCTCTCTCTTTGTGTGTTTGTCCGATTCTGGGTTTTAGGTTTGGTAGGGATGATGATGGTGGTTAGGTTGTGCTTGGTGGTGGTTTGTGGGTTCTGTGTGATCAATTGGTTGAAGGTTCGATTGAAGTTTTGGTTAGGTTAAAGATTTGATTCGAATTTGGGATTGGTGGATCGGAGGTAAACGTGAGATTGAGAGGCTGGAATGGGTGGAAAACAGACCGGCGAAGGGGCGGCGGTCGTTCTGGGTAGAAAACCGTGGAAACGAGGCCGGCAACGGTGTAGAACAGTCGGGTTTCATGTTGGGTCAAGACCAGGTCCGGGTCGAGTACACGAAGGTCGACGGGTCACCTGGTTGAAGAAAACGATGATGACGTCACACTGATGCTGTGGGTTATGCTCAACAATGGCTGGGGTGCGCTGAGTGGCCAAAGTTGGCTTTTTTAAAGGTGCAATTGGATCTGGGCTGGGGTACGCTTAGTAGGCCCAACAGTCCACTTCATGAAGGGCTTAAAGGTCTTTTCACATGTGCTAGTTTTTTTTATCAAGGGCAACAAGGTCATTTTGTCTACTGAATTTGTCAGTTAACGGAAACCATGACTGAACTTAGTAATGTCAGAAAACCGTGGACTAAATCCAGATTAATGCAAACGTGAGGGACTAAAATCAAAATATCCCTTGATTTTATTTTTTTTTGTCACACGGATCAAGACTTTTGCTCTCAAAATGTTAAAATTCCACAAGTAACATGACAATAAATTGACATCTGCACATATTTTCAAAGTCTGATAACATATTTCAAAGCCTGGTGATAAATTGAAATCTTTACATATTTTCAAAATGCTAAAAGTACACCATTCCACAAGTTACGACTTTTACATTGAAAAAATCGACATCTGCATATATTTTCAAAGTTCTTTTTGAGAGGTATAAATATCACTGGATCTTTTAAAGTCAATGTATATCGATGAATATTATTCAGCTTTTGAGCTGTCTTGAAAACAACTTAATAACCAAATAGACTTGACTAGTTTGCAGTGCCGTCTGGTAGCGGCAAAACTGAAGGCCCAAATTTATTTTTGACTTTTATATTTATAGTTATAATTACAATTACAATTACAATTTTAAAATGGAATCTCATAATTCCTATCAATAATTTTCTAGTTCAAAAAAATTTCTAAAATTTTCAACTATTAATTTCTCACACACTCTACTGTTATTAGTCAAACTTAATCCAACTTAACTGTTGATTGAGTTTACCGTAAAAAACAATGGTATTTTTGAAATTAATTAGCAACTTCATTTCTGGAAAAACTGATATTCATGACTTGACAAAATAGAGAAAGTGTTTAGTTTATCACGATGGAAAAGTAATTAATTTCAAGACTTCTTCAAATTTTGGGACAGAATTTTTTTATAAACATTATGAATCTATCATTTTCACTATAATTATGCATTGAACAACAATCTCTATCGTAACATTTTGTGCAATTTCTCTTCACCACTGTTTTAGGTTTAATTAGGTGTAAAATAACATCTAAGGTCACACAATTCAAGCTTCAAAAATTAGTTCCATAATGCAGAAATGATTCTATGTATAAAGAATTTCCTTAAAAAAAAAAAAAAAAAAAAAATGTTTTAAGTACTCACTATATTTTTTTTTTCCGACTTCTTAATTTGGCCTCATCAACAAAATCGGTCCTTAATCTCGATGTGCATATATATTGGTTCAAGTTTCTCAATTTTTAAATCATATGAGAATTTTAAACGTTTTTTCGTATGAGATCCAGTATGTAATATTACTGATCCCAATGTAATATTACATGGTTCTAGTTACATTACAAAGAGATTTGCACATTTCTCAAACAAAAAATTATGCGGGATTCTCACATCTTATAATCATTAATCATTAATTATCTGAAATGATTTTTTGACTAAATAAACGAAAAAAAGAAAGAGATCTAAAGACATGGGCCAAATTAAGATTTATGACACAACTGTCAGGCAGTCCACATGGGCCAAGGCCCAAATCGTATGAATACATACGCCCTAGAGTCCAGACTAAAGACATTGTGTTGATATAGAGTTAAAGCGGTGCGTTTTCAAGCTCACAGGAAGAGACAGAGAGATGACAAAGAAATCATCTCCATTTTATACACTCAGGTCATGTTAATATTGATGACCAGGCACCTGAAGTAGTACATATTCAACCTTCTTCACCAAGCAGGGGTTTTTTTTACAGGTTTTGACCTCATTCGGTTCTTTTTTAAAAACCGAATGAGGTTAGTCGAGCTCTTCCGACAACCTCACCGGGGTCACCCTAACCAGATTTTCTGTTTTTGTAAATGATGACTCGACCTAAGGACGGTATTATTGTAGCATATTATTAGTATAGCTAGTTTATGAACCATTGACTCTTGAAAAATTTCAAAGTTTTCATGCCCATAGTTTTCCACTTTCATGATTTTATTTTTTCAACATTTTAAGTGGTCTAAATTTGACTTTTTTTTAGTCGGGGTTTGGCTTTGCCTTGTTGAATAAAATTGCTTCTTAAAAAAAAAAAAATAAAATAAAATAAAAGTGGTCTAAATTTGACAGAATTTATCCATTTTTTTTCTGTCCAAAGTTACAATTAAATTCTAAATTGGCTTATGTTACGCATTCATTTTTCTCTTTATCAGCTAGCTATTAAGTAAAAAAAAAAGAAGATAACATTAAATTATTTCTTTGAAACACAAATATTTAAATGAAATCACAGTAAATCTTCAATGTTTTGAGGCACTCGATCTTACACTTTTCAGAAAAATTACATCAAATGAAGCAGAAACATTTCTGTTTTCATCTACACAATACCTAAGTGTAAAAACGTGTAGAATCCTACACTCTATTATCATGCTCACTATTATTACACTCTATTATTCAGAACGGGTAACTAATTCGAATATGTTGATTCGCGCACGAATACCGGAAACGAACCCTACTATTAATCTGTTGATCTGCGCACAGATACCAGAATAATAGGCTTCAAATTCGTTGACCCTCGCAAAGGTACCGAAAATGGATAAAAAGAGAAAACTCTTTAATTTTTATTAATTCAACAATTGATTATCAAAACCTAATACAAGCTACTTAAATAGTAAAAGAAAACCGAATCCATATGGATTCTTTTTCTCCTAGAATTCTAAACAAGAAAGAAATCTAAACAAAAATCATAATCAATGGGAAAGAATCCCAAATGAAAAAGATATCAAATCTCCTAAAAAGATCAAAAGATCCTAAAACATTGAAAACCTATAGGAAATAAGATTTGATTTAATAAAAATCAAATCATAAAATAATTAACTACCTAAAAAATACAATAAAAAGAAACATAATACAGTAATAGATATTAATTACAAAATAATTTTTAAAATAAAAAGTCTTTAAGAAAATCTTCAATAATATCTCCTACATCACATGATCATGAAGAAATTAACAGTTATGGTGGTTCTATTTATATTGCCATATGCAATTTATTATCATCATAATATTTTTAACTCAATGTTGCTATCGTGTGTAATTAAAATGATACACTTGCGAAAACTACAACTATAATTTTTTTTATCAAACAAGTGTGCGTGTGAATAGTTTAAACAAGGACCTATTAATGTGGCACAAAAAAAAGGAAGGAAGTTGATCTGATCTCTGACAAGATCAGTTGATCTATTAATTGGGAGAGACTTGATTGATCTGTTGAGATCAGTTTATTAGAAAATGGGTTTAGACTCAATTTTACATTTTGACTTAAATTTATGACTATAGTCCAGGAAATTTTCTGGTCAAGACGGTTCTGAATTTTCATATTGGATCCTGATTGATACCGGTGTAAAATGTAAATTTTTACATTTTAGAGTATGGGTGACAAATGAGATTCCATTTTTTTTTTTTTTTTTTTTAAATTTGCTTTCAGTCCAATGGTTGTAATCTAGTTTTAATTCATTTGATTTTTCCACTATTATATTAAAAGTAAATGAGTGAACAGATATTGAAATCATAAAATTTCAGTCAGTAAGTTTTTTTTTTCTTTTTTTTGCTATCTAGGATCCTGAACTTCATCCAGGCACCTATTCACCTAACATCCCCCAAATGCGTGACTCGCCGTGACCTGTATGTTGGCTTCGTGGTGTAGTCCAGATAAGAAATCTTGGCCCACGCCCCTGGCCCCACAAGGATGCAAGTGGATAAATTAAAACTCGCCACCGTCTGGGCAGGATTCAAACCCCATGCCCGTCCTTCCACCTGCAGAGCTAAACGCCATGAGGGCTGACTATAAGGGAATTGCCAAAAGTAGAACCAAGGACTTGGATTTCATCCCCAAGCCTTGGACCACCAAGGCAACCCCCTTGTGGTTCAGGAAGTTAATGTAATCCAATTTGCACTTTTTTACTATTGGTTGTTATGTATTTTCATTTGATATTCTTGGAAAGTGTTATTTTGTAGGGTATTCTTAATTCTTGCAAAGAAATATATTAAAGGCAATTTAGTGATTTGAAATTAAGTAAAAGTCAAGTATTTTTTTGTTTTTCTTTTGTTTTTGTTTTTTGTTTTTAGGTATTTTAAAGTTGTTTGACCATTAAAAATAATAATAATAATAATTAATTGGTCTTATTAAAGGGTATGTTTACTGATCAGGAATCCTCCCTAGAAAAGAGAATCAAGTTCCTGATTTCAGGTGTTTACTAAATTTGTGGGGAATTAAGTTTCATGGACCCCACACACGTATCAAGATATATTAGACCAATTAATTAAGTTTCTTTTCAATGAACCTGGCAGTACCAAATTTAGTACTACCAGGTTCAGGTTTTAGAGTGTAGCAATTCTTTTTCCTTCAGGGAAGCTTCTCACATTCAAGAATTGTTCTATATTGTCATTGTTGTATCCTGGTGAAATGTTATTGCTTACACCGGGTCTATGAATGTTTCATCTGAAACGTAATTTATACCTGTTATCCTATCGGTGTATCTGGAATCTCTCGGTATTCCACAATCTATGCTGATAAAGCCTGAGAGAGAGACATATATCGAACACCAATCCAAAAGACAGTTTAACTAATTATATTAGTACAAGAAGGCAGTAAACCAAAGATGTGGATGCAAAAGGGACATCAATGTAGAGCTATATCAATTGACTTATGCTATTATTTAAGGAGAATTTGAACTGATAAGATTTTTTATTTTTATTTTTATTTTTTAAACATATCTTCTCTGTCGCATAGAATTTTCAGAATTTGAAGTGGTCGAAAATTGACAGAATTGATATATATATATATATAGGGTTTTGATATTGACACTCATAAAACTTATTAGTACACCCATATTTTATTAAAAAAATTTAATTACAAAAATATCCCAATAGAAATTTACTAATAAGGACAAATTATTTTAATTAAAAATAAATCAAATACTATATACACTCATTAATTACACTCATATCTTTAACTATATTTCTTTATTAAAAAAAAAAAAAAAAAAAAAAAAAAAAAAAAAAAAAAAAACTTATGATAAACCTTAATTTTTATGATAAACCCTAATTAAACTATAATTTTATTTTAAGTTTCAAACTTTCTCATCAGCACATGATTATCATATTCAGTGCTGGCAAAACGGGTTGGGTTGGGCCGCCCGGCCTGGCCTGTTAGGGTCGCAGGCCAGGGCCAGCCCTGCCCATCGGCTTAACAGGCCAGGCCTAAGCCTATTAAGTCGGCGTGTGACGACACGTCATTGCAGTGTCGGTCAAAAGATGAACATTTAAGTTCGACCTCGCTAACGCGCAAGTCACAGAGACTAGCACAGCAGCAAGTGAGGGTATCGTTCCGCAAGGAGGTGGGATTCGCCGACCGTCACCGGTTCTAGCTATTATTACAACACTCCGAGAGAACTCGTGTGTTGCGTTTGCGGAAAAGTAAGTAATAATATAAATAAATGAACTAACTACCATAATATATACATGGATAGGATGGAATGAAGAGATGACATGAAATGTGGTTACACTAAGGAAATGATTCAACCGTGACAATCCTCCTAATTGCTCTAGACTCACTTAGTCCCTCAATGTGCAAGTATATCATAGGCTCGTATCCCTTTAATTGATCTCTAATCTCTCTCGAGTCTTAGAAATCACATCCACACAATGCATGGATTCATTAAGTACTTTGGGACACCTACACATGCTCTGTACGCCAGTCTAGTGATCTCTCAACTGTCTGGTCATATTCAGTGGTTATTTCGTTGGGCATGTAATGCGCAACCACGTGGGCCATACTACAGCCAATAATTCATTCACAATGGATAACCAAATACGGGATGACAACCAAGTAAAAGCATTAAGAATACGAGATACCCATACAACATGTATGTTATATGCTCGTGTCCCCTTAATTAATCTCTAATCTCTCTCGATGTTTTAGAGATAACATCCATGCATAAATGCTTGGATTCATTAAGGACTGTGGGACACATACACGAGCTCTACACGCCAGCCTAGTGATCTCTCAACTTACTGTACAAATGTAGAGGATATCATGCTGAGCATGCTAATGTGAACCACACAATATATAACACACAGCCTAAATATCATCCACAAGGTGGCCAACCGAGTGAAAGCATTAAGCAATGAAATACCCTTATAATTACACGAGCATAAGAGGAATTCAGTTTGTCTTTACTCTAGATACGGATTCGGTTTTATCAATCTCCCTAGGATGGCTAGACATGGGAAACAAGTTTACCAAACAACAATGTGCAAATAAGTTGGTTGTTATACATTAAGAACATTCAATATAGGTTAAGGGTTCATTCTCTTGATTTGGGAATTATCCCTAAATCAATTTACTACCCAATCCGGTCAAGGATGGATAATTATGTCTTAAAAAGACCCATTAAGCACAAGGATTTGAACCAAGGCCAATTTAGCAACTAAATGTCTGAACTGAAACCTTTCTCACTCTTTGGAGCTAAATCTCTAACACTCCAATTACTCTAAACATGGCATTTTGGTCATCCATCAATAAATCAACAATCATGGGATGCTAAATTACACTACTCCTACATTAAATTACTCTACTCCTAATCCCAATCATGGACACAAATCAATTTCGGACCTCTACACACATGGATATTGCAATTAGAGTTTAAAACATGTAATTAGCAAAGAGTAAAACAAAACCCACATGAATTTAAGAACAAACAACATATATAACACAAGTGTAGGGTTTACAATATTCCCCAAATCAGGGTTACACATCAAAGAAGCAAGAAATACAAAGAAATGAGTAAATAAGAGCAAACCCTTGAAGACAAGTCCTCCAAAGATGCTCCAAACCTTTCAAGCTCGGATTTGGTTCGAAAACCACTCCAATTTCCTTGCAAACTGCCCTAATATGGATGGATGAAGTGTGAAAATGGTGGTGGAGGTGTGTGGTGAACTCCCATGGAGGAAGAACCTCCATGGGAGCTTGGATCCTCTCCTTATTTGGTGAAGAAAGTGAAAGAGATGAAGAAGATGGAAGAGAGAGAGAGTGGGGCGGAAGAGAGAGAGAGGAGAAGTTGGGGATTCTGAAAAAACTGAAGAAATGGGGATATATATAGTGGGGAGGGGGCTTAGGGCAGAAATTGGGTGAAAAGACGAGAATGCCCTTGCAAAAGTGGCTGAAAATTGAGCATCTTGTGGGTGGATTTCCACCAGCGCGCACCGTTACGGAAATGGGCATAACTTTCTCCACAAGTATCGGAATCATGATCTTGAAGAACCGTTGGAAAGAAGACTTCTGGAAATTTCCAACCATATGTAGCAAAAAATCTAATTCGTTCTGAGGAGAGAGATATGACCCTCACATGTTGAACCTTCTGCAGGAAGCTTTCGCCAAACCCAAATTTTGCAATTATGCGCCCTATTATGCGCCCTAGGGCGCATAATTAAGAAAATGTGATCCTCTGCCAAGAATTGACGCCTTTTTCTGTGGCTCCTAAACGCAGAATAGGGTGCATAATCCTACTTTTAAAAATTACACTTTTGCCCCAAAATTCTTACATTTTTGCAAAAACGCCCCTCACCTGGAAGAAATCCTGAAACACTTATTTAAGCCGTTAAATACTCAGTTTTACCCAGGAAACAAGCATAAAAGATAAAAGTAAGGGGCTACACAACGTGTAAAAAATAAGAGTTATCAGTGTGCTGTGCTGGCCGAGGTTGCGCGGCCTGCAGGCCGACCCGACACCGCCCGCCAGGCCTGTTAGAGCCTACCAGAATTCATTTTTTCAAATTTTAATTTTTTTTAAATTTAAATTGAGGGGTGGTTTTTGTAAAAAAATTTGAAAAAATGAATTCTGGCTGGCCTTAATAGGCGGGCCCACCAGCTAGGTTGTTAGGGCCCGTCAGAATTCATTTTTTCAAATTTCAATTTTTTTTTTAAAAAAAAAAAATTAAATTGAGGGGTGGCTTTTGTAATTAACTAGGTGACCGTTGGGGGAGGAAAAAAAAATCCAAAACTTTTAAAAATTACATTTTTTTTTTTTAATCTTTCACAATTTTTTCCAATTATACCCTAACCTAACATTTTCCTATAAATACCCCCATCACCCTCACCTAATTCTCTACATTTCCTCTACTTCCCTACTCTCTTATTCTCTCATCTCTCTGTTCTCTACAATCTCCAACATCCCTCACTCACTCTTTCAACGATGATTTCACAAGCAACGAACTTATGAAATGTTGGCGAAGCAAGAGAAACAGCTTCCCCATTCTATCAAGATTAGCATGTGATGTCCTTGCTATCTCGGTTTCAACAGTTTCATCAGAGTAGGTGTTCAGCATGGCCGGACGAATACTAGAAGAAAGAAGATGTTCATTGGCCCCTAATGCGGTGGAAGCTTTGACATGCCTTAAGGATTGGCAAAATGCAAGTTTGAGACGACAACATCAACTGGACAACGAATTGAAGAACTCATAGATGACTTCTCCAGCATGACCATCGATGAGAGTTCCGATAGCAACCAGCCGACGAACTGATGTAAATGTAAATACTTATTTTTTTTTTTCCGATTGCACTTTTTTTCCCTTACCCAATTTTTATCCCATTGGGTTTTTCTTAGTAAAGTTTTTAACGAAGCAATCATGATTTGTAATTTATACTTTTCACCACAAATTTAATATGAAATTACAAAAAATATTATTCATCGAAAACTAATTAAGTGTTGTATGAATTGAAAAAATGTTATATTTCATATTAAAAATATTAAATTAATAATTACAAAAAATTATTACAATGTATAAAAAATAATATTGTATAAATAAAATGTTTTAAAAAAAATTTAAAAGAAATTCGAAGCCCGTTAATGCCAGACCTGGCACGCCCCGGCACATGCCACGTGCCCAGGCTGGGCCCGGCCTGGCCCATTACGCTAATGGGCCTAACAGGTGAGGCCGGCCTGTTTTGACACCATTAATTATATTGTTTTTATCTTTCTTTTATGTATAGTTATGAACTTTATCAATAAACAATATATATATATATATTTAACGATAGCTATAGATATTAACAATTTTTTTATTATTTAAGATAGCTGTATAAATAAGAGAATTCCAAATTGAAAATCTCTTAATCCCATATATGGTTCCACATATTCCCTTTTATAACGTTCTTATATTCGAGATATTTCCAAAAGTAAATTGGACCATCATTAAAAGAGGATTTGATTCCAAAAATAATATGATTTTTTTATAAATTGGGTGTGATAATAATTTAAAAGTGTTTATAAATAATATGTATTAAAATGAATATATTTATTTCAATGAGGGTACTATGACATTAGGATGGGTGTTTATAGTAATATTTATTTTTAAAATTTTAGACATGGTTGTACTCATAAAAATGAGTAACTATTAAGTTTTATGGGTGTCAATATCCACACCCATACACACACACACACACACACACATACACACACAAATGTTCAAGTCAATGCGCACGTATATAACATCATCAGTGCGTTGGATGTGGACCATTGGATTTACATACTTTGACTTGTCAAAACTTCTCCATAATCAGTGGTCCACATGCATTAATGCTGATGTAGTTACATCAGTGCACATTGATATGAACGGGACCAGGTATATATATATATTACCAATTCTGAGTTGGTTTTAACTGTATTAATGATCAACTGAGAAGTACTGCATGAGAAATTGCAAATACGTACGGCTTACAGCATTCTATCACAAATATGTTCTTCTAAAATGTCCAACTTTTATATCATTCAACATAACCTAGAAATGATTCCTTGCAGTTGCACACATATACAAAGGAAATCACATAAAAGAGTCCACATTAAGGAGAGAAAACCAAAAGTAGCCATTGGAACCATTAAACTTTCGTTAGTAATCACTTTTGAAACTTTAATTGTTAATAACCACTTTTTTAAAAAAAATTCAGTGTATGTCCATAATTTACAAGAGTACCCCTGAAATTAGTTTTTCTTTAAAAAAAACCTCAAACTTGAAATAATAACTAAAAACTTGAATGTTGAAACTTGAAATCATGACTAAAATGAAATGTGAAACTTGAAATCAGGCCCAATTTCCCTTCTTCCCCAAATTAGGTTTTTTTCTTTGTCTTGTTTTGCAGATCCGTGCGCTGGCGAAGGGGAAGCTCCGATGGCACGACGCATGATGGTGTTGTCAGCTGGGCTTGAAGGATGGCGTTGCCTCGACGGTTTGCGAAGGACAGCAGCACGCACAGCGCATGACGACACGTGTTGTCGCTGCCGCGAAGCCCAAAAGCTCACCAGCGCTCGGTGACACCCAAAGCACGCCGGTGAGAGAGAGATCAAGGGGAGAGAGAGAGAGAGAGAGAGAGAGAGAGAGAGAGAGAGAGAGAGAGATCAGGGGGAGAGAGAGAGTAGAGGAGAGAGAAAGAAAAAAGAGAAAAAGAGAGAGAGTTAATTTCAGATTGTTTTTATATGGGGGCATTCAAGTAAATTTACAAAAACATGGTTATTAATGGCCATGTTAGATGTGATTTTTGATGTTCGGTCGAAGCTTAGAGGCTACAGTAATATTTCAGTTTGCTACGCTTCCAGATTTTCAAATGTCATGGCTGATGGCTTGGCCAAGAGGGGTTCTCAGATGGATAGGGAGAGCATTGTGTGGAATGAGCTCTATGGCTTTTGTAGTCCTCTGTTCTGTGTCTCCTGTTTTGCTTTGGGGTCTATTTTGTTTGTGTCTGTTGGGGCATTTTTCTTCTGTTGTGTTTTGTGGGCATGTGTCTTGCGGGTTTCTGGGTGTTTTGTTGCTTGGTTGGCGTTTTGTTTGTTATGTGTTTGCTGTGAATAAAGTGCCGTTTCAAAAAAAAAAAAAAAAAAAATTTAAATTTTCGTTTATGGTTACAAACAAATTAAGTTTCCATGTTAGATGTGATCATTTCTAGCAATTTCCACTCACCATTAAGCCTATTCACAAGAAGCTTTAGAATATTATTTTCAGGTACTAGAAAAAGACATGTTCTTAATTGTCATAAGCTATTTATAATATGGATGTAAAAATAGAATGTTTATTCAAATCGATCACTACCTGATTCATGGTTGACATTTTGGTTGAATTTAGAGAAACACAAGCCATTGCACTACTTCTACAGCTCTCCAGAGGATTGCTGACTCCTAAGAGCAAATGTTTGGAGTTTTGGAATTGTTCAAATTCATGGATGTGAATGGAAAATTTTACCATCTTTTTATCTTTTCATTTGGTTTACAATAACTTCAAAATTTAGACGAGATGAAATTGGTTCGGTGGTAAACCCATGCATTGCACCTGTACCACGAAATTGCGGATTTGAGTCTTCCCCTCTCTAAATAAACCTCGAATTTATATAATAGTGAAAATTCATACTTTATCTATCAAACAATCTAATTTCTGTTTGGTTTCACAAGACGACCAACTCACTAACATTAACTTTAACGTTCCACGAGTCAACTCGGGGCCCGAAACCACCCAAGCTCAGTATTAGTTGGCCCAACTTCAAGTGTTCTGGTTTACATGGACCCAAGCCCAAATCATAAAAATCCCATAAGGCCCAGACTAAAGACATCATGTTGATATAGAGCATGAAATGGTGCGTTTTTAAGCAGACCTAGAAATAGAGAGATAGAGAGAAGACGAAGAAATTCTCCCGTATTAGAGTGCTTAAATAATATTATCTGCCTACATGTCTATATGAGCAATGTGTATTAGAGTGCTTAAATACTATTGCAGTAGCAATCAAATGCCAATTTTTCTCTTATAAGCACACAATTTAAGTATATTTATAATATACTAATACACATCACTACACTTTTACCATGTGTATTCATATGATTGAAGTTATGTTGCTCTTACATGATAAAAATGATTCAAGTGCACTTATGATATTACATCAAATGAAGCAGAAACATTTCTGTTATTTTCATATTTATTACACTCTGGACTTAAAGTAGGATATATAATTTTTTTAAATAGCAAGCTTTATTAAGGAAAACCAATGAAAAAGCGAAACACAAACGAAACAAAACCCCCCGGGCACGAAGCGCACAAACAGAAACACAAAGCCCAACAAAGCACCCAAAAAAAGAAAGCACAACACCAAAACAGAGCCAAATGACCCGTCCCTAAAACAGAGCACACCAGCAAAAACAAAAGCCTAGGTATCACCCCATTCAAACCTGTCCCCGCACCTACTGGAACCCATCTTTGCCAAACTGTGCAAGGGCGTTGTGATCTCTAGACATAAAATTGATGTTCAAGTAGGATATATATAAAATAAAAGTTCTACCTTGCTAGGGGAAATAATTCAGAATGCAAATTTAAATTGACCAGTTCGACACAATCTTTCAGGTTGGTCTCATCATCCACCTCCCCGCGGTCAGTCTTGATTGCCAAACCTTCATTCAACTCCATCACTACCTGAGTCATGGTTGGCCTTGAGGCCGAATTAGGAGAAACACAAGCCAGAGCTATTTCTACAGCTTTCCAGACAGAGTTGATGTCGAAATCTCCATGTAATCTTGGATCAACAACATTTTTAATATCCCCTTTTGCAAGCATAAAACTCACCCATTGACTTATATGAGTCCTCTCATGTGATTTTTCAATCACGGTTTTACTTGTTATAAGCTCTAAAAGAACCACTCCGAAACTATACACGTCACTTTTTTCTGTTAACCTGCCTGATATATAGTACCTGTAAGGCCGAAATACATAGCTTAGTCTATATAAACTTAAAATACATCTAAAATACATCGTGAAACTAGTTTCTTTTATGTAACGGTTCTTTTATGAAACTAGTTCCTTACTCGGGATCAAGGTATCCAGGGGTGCCGGCAATACTGGTCATGTGAGTTCCACTTTCTATAGGAAAAATTCGGGAAAGTCCAAAATCAGCTAATTTGGCCTGGAATTTTTCATTCAACAAGATGTTTGTGGACTTAACATCTCTGTGGACAATTGGTGGTTTACAACCACTGTGGAGATATTCCAATCCTACACATTAAAATTAATTTGACAAATATATTAGTTTCCTTAATTACAATCATAGTAAAAGAAAATGCAGAAAGTGAAAAGGAAAATTGCAGATCAAGTGCTGCCCTAGTGTTGACCTAGTGCTGCCTCTGTTGCTATCTGAAGTCTCTTTTCCCAGCTCAAGCTGTCTGCAACTGTCTTGTCTGCATCATTTAAAAATGTATAAGCCTTTTAAGGATTCGTTTCAATTAATGAAAAAAATATATATTAAAATCCATTGACAGGATGTATACAAGCAGATTTAGCTAGCTATATGACTGTTGAAATTAGATTGAAAATGAAAAGAATACCTAAGAGACGTGTCTCTAAATTTCCATTAGCCATGAACTCATAGATTAGTCCCATGTTTGTGCCATCGTCGCAATATCCAACAAGCGATGTCAAGTTTTTATGATGAACTCTCATTAGAAGTTCAACCTGTTAATGAAAAAATATATATATCTTAGCCTTGTGGTAATTATTAAATTTCTATTCAAGTTAAGGTTACATATATAAACACCTCAGCTTGAAATTGCTTGTAGCCTTGAATTGATGATGGAGAGAGCATCTTCACAGCAACCTGAGAGCTGTCATCTAAGCATCCATAGTAAACTGTTCCAAATCCTCCTTTTCCGATAATCCTCTGGAAGTTGTTGGTCATTCTTACAACTTCGGAGTATGAAAACCTTGGATTTTTCAACTCAAATGAACTACTCATTCCATTTGATTGGGCTGGAAAAATTTATGAGCCCGGAGTTAAGAAATTAAAGATTGCAATTGACTAAAAAAATGAAATCTTACTGCTGAGAAAATATGTTACAATCGGCGGCAAGAGAAAATACTGTTGTGGCAAAAAGTTTGCCGCAGGAAAACGTTATTGTGGCCGAGACTTAAAACTGCAGCAAAAAAACTATAATTTTTTAATATGCATGTTTTTCAGGTTTTTGCAGCAAAATTTTTTTTTTGTTTTTTTTTGTTTTTGTTTTTGGTATAGTGCATGAAATATGAACTTAGGTTCTAAAACTTCAGATAATTTTATGTAGTGGTTTTTGTACCTTGTTTTCTCCTTTTGAAATAAAATAGCGTAGCCAATATTGCAATTAAGAGGACAGAGATTGCAACAACTGATGCTACTACATGAACTTTCATGGAGTTTGTTTTTTTCTCTGCACATGACCCTGAAAGACAAAGATTTGGATTTCCTTCCAAGCTAGAAATCAACAGATGATAATAAAATATCAAGATTCCATACGATAAATCTACTTTGTGGAATCAAGAACCTTAGATTTAAAGCAAAGTACCTTAGTGATAGCAAACCATTCTTCTGTTTTTCAATGAGTCCAACCGGAACTGAACCTTTAAGATTGTTTCCTCTCAAGTTTCTGCAATGAATATTAGTTTTAATTTTTTTTTATGCATTAAGATTGATTCCTTGAAAATACAACTTTGAAATGGAAAAGAATAGAATAGCAAATACATGTAATAAGCATCATCAATCTTTAGTCCAAATAACTTACAGCACGGTCAAGAATGGTAGCTGCAGTAGAAAATCAGGCACGGGTCCGGTCAGGCTATTGTTCGATAAGTCTCTGAAATGTACTAAAAAATGTCAGTTGAATTGAATTGGTTCTCAACAATGATAGGAAACATTAACTTTAATTGAGATTCATGTCAGATTTAATCATACAGATATTGTACTGATTTGAGATCGGAAATAAAAGGAGATATGTCGCCCGATATTCCACTTGATGACAGGTTCCTACAAATTGCACAATAATTTTAGTAACAGTACAAAAATCAAGCTCCAATAATTATAGCATGCTTAGTTTAAAGGCTGTTATTAAACTTACAGAGATATGATCCTTGGAGGATTAGATTCAAAGTCGCTGCAATTAACACCTTGCCACAAGTATTTTATAGGGGCACATGGATCTCCTTGCCAGTTTTTTTTCACTCCATACTTTGTCTTGATATTCATGATTGCATCAACTTATATTTTTGTATGCATTTTAAAAGAAAGAATCAAAATCCAAAGAAAATAAATTAATTAATTGAGAAGAAAAACATGACGTCTGAACCTGAGAATTTTTCTACAAAAAGTATGTAATTGCCTGGAAAAACATATACCATCTTGTTGGTTCGTTAGCAATTGCTGGAACGTTTTTAGTTGATACAACTCAAGCGCGTTGACAAGGGGCGGTAATGGTGATTTCTTCGTTTTGTTGAAGGAGAATTCAAGTCTTTGTCCACTCAAGGGATATGAGCTGTATATAATAAATGAGGACAAGTAAGAAGGAGTGTAGGGTCTAGACCATGACTTTCCATTGAAGAAAACTTCCTCTTCTCTGGTTTCTTTATCTGCTTGGCTCTGGTCAAGCTCCGCAAAGTACAAGTAGGCAAAGTACTCTGATGTGGGATCACTAGGTTCCCAATCAATAACCAGTGAATTGCTACCATTTTCTGGCATGGCGGATGTCTGCATGACTGTAGATGGTGGCAGGTAATCATTCAGAGTACTGGAGACATTGAACGGGCTACTTATCGTCACCCAGTTGGATTTTGTGTAAGGTGACCATATGCGATCATAAACATCATCTTTCAACCTATATATTATACATTTTGGATAAACATAAAAGTTATACTCTGTGATTGTAGGAAGAACGTTAAGATGATTTTTCGTAATAATATAGAATAACTTACCTGAAGTTTTCCTTGTCATTGATCATCGAACCAACATCCAATCGCGAATAGAGGAGTAACGAAATTCCTGGATTTGTTGGGTAACTGCCATTTTTCAAGGGCCTTAATTCTAATGCTGATATGAAAGGTGTTCCAAAGCCCGTGTTTACAAGACAGACATCTATGTAGTTTTTCTTGGGGACATGAATGATTTCCTTGTAAACAATAGTGGATGCGTCTTCAAATTGCACAGAATCCCACTCATCAGCTTCAAGGAGGAGACCAAAACGCGGTAGTTTATTCTGGCCGTCGTAATTCCCATACCTGAAACTTGCTCTAATAAAAAACTTAACGGTGTTGACACGATCTGGATTGAGGGTGTAACAACTTCTGGATCCTTCAGGGAAGCTTCTGACATTCAAGAATGGTTGTTCCAAGTTGTCACTATTGTATTCAGATGATATATTATAGCCTACACCAGTGTCGGTGAAGTTTGCATCTGAAATGTAATTTATGCCTGTTTTCCTTTCTGTGTATTTGAAATCTTTTGGTGATCCACAATCTATGCTGATGAAACCTGAGAGATATATAATTAAAGACAGAGAAACAGAAAAACTCTTTACATATATAGTTTGTGAATGACAATGAGAAATGATACTTAAAATTGGAGTTGGTGAAACCTTTTTGATTCTGCGCATGAACTAGAAGTACTGTACTTAGAGTAAGACCAAGAAATACAATTATCCATTGCCTCAACATCTCCAGAACCTTTTGTTGTTTCTTCTCGCTCAGGATCATGAAGAAACAGTTAATGTGGTTGAATTTATATATTGCCAAGGAGCAGTTTGCCAACAAATTATATTTATTTATATATAACTCAAAGTTGCTATCATGTGTGACGCAGAACGGAAGTAAAGGATTTACCAGCGTAAACCCTAAAATCTCACAATCTGGAATCCACCAGTAAATTCAATTGAAACCAAAATAATAATATTATTCAATGATGTGAAACTGATAACAAAAAGCCTTAAATAGACTCGAGAAACCCTAAAATAAGCAAAAAGACTAAAATATCCTCAAACTAAGCCAAAACAGAAAACAAATAAAAACACTAAAAACTTCGGCTGCCCGACAACCTAACTTAAACAGCTCCATTGAGGATGCAAATGACGTCAACTGGGGAACCCAGGATGCCATGCTATAGATCTCTAAAAACCCTTTCCGAAAACATATTATAATAGGAAATCTGACAACCGAGCTAAAAGTTATGCCCGTTTCTTTAGAGCACCCCTTTTGGACAGTTTTCTGTCCATCTCTTTTTCAAAATCCAACGCCAACTGTTCTACATCAATGTGTGATTAAAATGATACACTTGCAAAAACTCCAACAAAAGTCAATAACACACCACCTCTCAATGTGGTTTGGGGGTAAAGGGCGGCATTCATTATTCAGTCTGTCAAAACAATAAATTTTCTTGTCAAATACCCGTTCATCTTCAACTTGATATGTTTAATTGGAGAGACTTTGAAAAGGACTGAAAATTGGAGAGAGTTGACCTGTTCAGGTCAGTTGATTAGAAAATATTCAATAGTTCATAGCCATTTTTAATAGTCCATAGTGATTTCAGTTCATAGTCATTCCTGAATCATACCTCATTCTTGCTATTTGTAATTTAAATAAATCATATATATCTCTCAATTGAAAGAGATTCCCAAGGATAAAACCTTTTATAAAGAAATCAATGACAAGTTGACAACCTCTAAAAATTGATCTTTTCAAAATTGCAATTGGTGGAAAGAGTTGAATTGGAGTTCTATGATAATAATTGCAATCAGAAAGTGTTAAAATAGAAGGAAGTGAGAGTTCATTTCTAGAAGGATCAGATAAAAAAGAAAAGAAAAAGAAAAAGAAAAAAAAAAGAGTATAGTATTTTCTTTTTGCAACATGTAATTTTGTTGTTCTAGAATAAACGTAATTAATTAAGTGCGATTTGTTCCCAAGATATTTCATACAATTATAACAAATCTTAATGTACAACTATATGCAAATGGATGGTAAAGGAATTGTAACTTGTAAGAGATCAGCGCTAGCTAGCTTGTCCTGGAAAAAGTCCACCAAAAAAAAAAAAGCTGGGTTGTGACAGTTTACCAACTACCATCTTGTAAGTTGTGACAGTCTACTTGGGTGATTCAGAAGTTTTGCTCAATATATACGAAATTGTTGAAGTAAACGTTAAACATAAATATTTAATAGCTTGATTGAAAGTTTTGATGTTGAAATGTTTGTGTCGATTACAGTATCCAACAATATAAACAAACGCGCGTTTACTAATAGGAAATGAGAATGAAAGGGACAACCAAGATTGATATATATATACTATATATATCCGTACAAACTAGACAAAAATATTGTACATAAATATATATGAAGTACTATGTACGTTTATATCATCGTATTATTTTTAACTCAATGTTGCTATCATGTGCAATTAAAATGATACATTTGCAAAAACTCAAACAATAATTTTTTTTGTCTAACAAGTGTTTGTGAATAGTTTAAACAAGGACTTTGTCCAGAAAAAGAAAGGAAGTTGATCTGATCTCTAACTTGATCAGTTGATCTATTGGGAAAGACTTTGATTGATCTGTTGATGAGATCAGTTTATTAGAAAATGGGTTAGACTAAATCAATTTTACATTTTGACTTAAATTTATGACTACAATCCAGGAAAACTATTGGTCAAGATGATTCTGAAATTTCTGTGTAGGATCCTGATTGACATGATGTAATATGTAGATTTTTCCATTTTACACGGGTGGCAAATGAGATTCCGTACAAGTTTTTTTTTTATTATTTGTTCTCAGTCCAATGGTTATAATCTACTTAAGTTAATATATTCCAATCCGGCAAGAATTGAAGTGAGGAGTTTGGGCAGTGTTTGGTTGTAGAATGACAATGATGCCCTTATATCTATTAATAATATTTTAAATTTGAAGTTTTAATTTTTATTTTTTAATATGTATTTATTAATATTTCATATTTATTATAATTATATTTTATATTTAATTTTTAAATATATAATTATTATACTAATTGATTATTTTTCTTATTGTTTAATGATATCTATTTTTGTCATTTTATCAATTACATTTTTCACCCTTTCAAAATCAAAGCAATTTTAAAGTAAAGTTTTTTAAATTTAATATATTCTATTTATTCATCTATCTAAATCAGGTATTTTTTTTAAAAGCTTTTTGTCATTGAAAGGATTCAAGCCACTGACTTGGGAGTCATTTGCTCAAACCTCAAGCTTGTCCATCTATCAGCCGGGATATGCCCCTAGCGAAATTTTAAAGTTTAGTTTACTTACTTTTCTGTTAAGCTGATTATTTATTAAGTTGAGCTATAAGTGGATGAAGTTAGCCCAGTGCCCAGTGGTATGCCCCTCACACCTAATTGTAGGTCCGAGTCATCATGTCATCCTAAGTTCCCTTTCCAACAAGAACTCAATTTCTGATTTGTGTGTGAAACCCATATAATTTGATTCTCAATTGATCAATATTTTAGTAAACACTGTAGTCCTTTCCCGCATTGATTAGGATTCCTAATTATAGTAAACGGACTGTAATAAGATTGTTTAACAGATATTGAGCCTACCAATTATATTCCAATTATCATAAAACAGAACCAAGAATAGATCCCTATATACACAAAGAAAGTCACATAAAAAGTTCATGTTAAGCCAATTCACATACTTTCATTTCACGCAGTTCAAAGGGTTCAGTAGTAATCTCATACAAAAAGCTCACAATGTATGACGATCATACAACAGAAATAATGTTAGTTTCTGCTGCATTTGATGTTGTTTTTCTGAAAAGTGTTAAAACATTGAAAATCTATCTGTTGTGATTTATTTAATTTATATATATTTCATTATCAAATAATTTAAATATTGTTATGTTTTTTTTTTTTTTTTTTTAAGTGAATAGCTGGCAAAGAGAGAAAAGTAATGCATGACATAACATCAAATTTAATCAGAGATGTGCGCTTGAATGCTGCAAGTGATATTTTGCAATGAAAAGGGCAAATATTGAAGAATACAATCACACCGATTTAGAATTTAATTGTAACTTTGGTTTGGAGAGAAAAAAGAATGAATAAATTATCTGTCAAATTTAGACCACTTCAAATGTTGAAAAATACAAATTTATGAAAGTGGAAAACTCTGGGCAGAAAATTTGTTTAATACAGTCTTAACATTTCATATCTTCTCAAGAGATGGAAATTGAAGAGGGGACATAACTCGAACACATAATCTGATTATAATGTTAGTTTGGTTTGGTCGGATCCAAAATTGAACCCAAATAAACCCATCCCTAGACCCTAGTTGCCCTTTCACGTGATAAGTATAAGAATGCTTAGCAAATAACAGAGCGTAATAACGGTGGTTAACATCAGCTCAGGCATCTAAGTCTCAGAGTTGGTTAGACATTAGTACTCAGCTAAGATCAGTTACTATTTGTAACTGTAACACACATGGGACGTCCTTCAGGTCCAGCAAACTGAAGCTAAGAGCATCTCCAATGGAGTATCTTTGGTGAGTTTGATTTCTTTAATTAATTGTCATGTCAAAAAAGTACCTCTTTTCTCTGTAGGGTTTTCCTAAAGAGTTAAGTAGGGTTTTGAGTGTGGCGCCTAGGTTTGTAGGTTTTCGTGTGTTTGGCTCTCCTAACCGGCTGTAGGGTGATTGTGAGTGCTTTTTTGGTGATCAAGATGAATGCCGATGAGGTTGCACGTTTGTGTGCTTCGATGACTCTTAAAGAACGGGAGGGACCGGTTAGAACTCTGAAGACTGATCTGAAGGATGCAGGTTTGAAAAGATTAGCGAATAGTCTGGTGGGGAAAGTCTTGACGGCTAGGCCAGTGAACAGGGATGGGTTCCGCGTGGTATTGCGGAAAATATGGCAAATAAGGGAGGAAGTGGAGATTGAACTGATAGTCGGGAATATTTTTGCCTTTCACTTTGATAATATTGATGATAAGAGGAAGATTATGGCGGGTGGTCCATGGAGTTTTAATGATGCGTTAATAGTTATGGTGGAACCGGAAGGTAAGGGGGATATACAACATCTGAAATTTGATACAACTGAGTTTTGGATTCAGATCCACAATGCTCCTCTCATTTGTATGACGGAGGAGATTGGTCGTTTTCTTGGGAGCATTGTGGGGGTGGTTGTAGACTTTGACAAGGGTGATTCTGGTTCATATATGACTAAATATCTGCGTGTTAGAGTAATCCTTGAGATTGATAAACCATTACGACAGTGTTTGCGGGTGGACGTTCTGGGTGATGGGATTAAATCCGTGATGCTAGTTAAATACGAGCATCTCCCGGAATTTTGTTTCCGATGTGGTTTGTTGGGACATAGTACTAAAACTTGTCCAGATAAACCATCACACCCCGGGGGATTTAAGGATGAGGAACTTCTCTTCGGTTCTTGGATGCGCGCAACTGTTCCATCGAGAAGATTTGGCGGTGGGGGCCGAACATGGGAAACTGAGGAGCGAAGAGGGATATCTGGATACCAGGGGCGTGGCCGTGAGAATTGGAGAGTCGCTGATTTAACCGGGAGAAGAGACGGTGAGCGGCGAGGTGAACAAAGGGTGGAGGCCGATGGCAATCCTCGGCAAAATCCTATTTTGGTAAGTAAATTAACGTGCATGACTATCGGCGAGTCAAGCGACATTGGAAAAGGAAAGGAAGTAGAGGAAAGTCACGTTTCCATGACTGGCGGGATTCTGCATGGCTCCGAAAATCAGGCTATTAATCATGAGCGGGATAGAGGAGAAACTAATACGAAGTCAACTGTTGTTGAAATCTCTACTGGCGGTAGGGTGAGTGGGTCACTTTGTCTTAGGCCCTCTGATCATGTGGACTTATTGGGCTGTGCTACACAGGAGAAAGGCCCAAATCCGGTCTCTAATAAAACTGGGCCTATGGAATTAGAACAGAGTTATAGAGGTACGGAGATTGATAATAAGTTAAGTAAGGCCCAAAATCTCCTCTCTGTGTCGGAGAGTGGGGCCTATCGAACATTTGGTCGATGAGGGTCACCCGGTTGTCTTCAATGCTCAATATTCCCATTCTGATGAGTTGACGCTGAATGCTGGGGGTAGTTAGAATAGGCGAGCAAGAAATCATCACCGAGTGGGGAGTCAATCTCATGAAGTTCATCTGACTGGTAAGAAGCAGAAAGGCAGTGGAGCTGGTAAGGGTTTGGGGAATTTGAAAAAGCAAAGGTTTGTTTCCTCTGATGAGGATTCTACTGTTGCGGCACCTTTTGAAGGATCGGCAGGTCAGTTTTCACCGGCCAGCCGGGTCCAATGAATTGGTTAGTTTGGAACGCTCGGGGATTGGGGAGTAACCGAGCGGTCCGGGTCTTGCTGAAATTTAAGCAAGATTACTCTCCGGATATTATATTCTTAATGGAAACTAAGTCTAATCATGTTCGTATAGAGAAACTAAGGATTCAGTTGGGTTGTGTGGGGAAATTTGTGGTTGATTGTGATAGCAGAAGTGGTGGGTTGTGTCTTTTATGGACGGATAGGGTGACGGTCTCTCTTCTTTCTTTCTCTCGGTTCCATATTGATGTAAAGGTGGTGTCTGATGGTGGTAAGATGTGGCGCTTTACGGGGTTTTACGGCCACCCGAAATCTGAGCAGCAGAAACATGCCTGGACTATGTTGAAGCGGCTCCACGATATGTGCCACTATCTATGGTTTTGCTCTGGGGATTTCAACGAAATTTTGTCAGAGGATGAGAAAAGGGGGGGTTTAGGTCGCAATAGAGGTCTGATTGATGATTTTAGAGAAGCTCTTGACTATTGCGAGCTTGAAGATTTGGGATTCAGGGGACCATCTTTTACTTGGAGTAATAAACGGCAAGGGTGTGAGGAAGTTTGTGAGAGATTAGATAGAGGTGTTTGCAATTTGGAGTGGAATCAGTCTTTTCCTCATGCGATTGTCAATCACTTGGAATTTTGGCACTCCGATCATAGAGCTTTGCTGATTGAAATTATGGGGCGAACGGTTGAGAATGGGAAGGGGGTGTTAGAAGGAGTAGATATTTTCATTTCGAAGCATGCTGGGCAGATAAGGAAGAGTGCCGAAGATTAGTGGATCGAAATTGGGTACCCTCAGATAGAAGACAAGGGATGCAGAGGACAGTGGATAATATTTCTCAATGTTCAAGTGCTCTGCAGGCTTGGAATAATGCTAATATAAGGGAATTGAATAGGGAGATTCTTAATAAAAGGAATGAGTTGAGAAAGGCTACTTCGGGGGCCACTTCACGGTCTTGGAATCATATTAGAAGTTTAGAGGAGCAGTTGGATAAGTTGTTGGATGTTGAAGAGGCTTACTGGAAACAGCGTGCACGAATTGAGTGGCTAAAGAAGGGTGACCGTAATTCCAAATTCTTCCATTTAAAAGCCTTGGAGAGAAAGTCGAGAAATAGGATTGATGGTTTGTATGACAGTAAGGGTCGCTGGCAGAATGATCCAAACAGATTGACGGATGTGGTGGTGCAATATTTCTCGTCTTTGTTTTGTTCTAGTAAGACTCCTGATAGTGAGATGAGGCAAGTCCTTGATAAGGTCAATCCCCGCCTATCTTCGTTTAACTCTGACTTCCTTGACCGGCCTTTCACGGCAGAGGAAGTGCGTGTGGCCACTTTTGATATCGCTCCTAATAAGGCCTCAGGCCCTGACGAGCTACCGGGTCTTTTCTATCAAAAATTCTGGGATGTGGTAGGTCCGAGCGTCACGGTTGATTGTTTGAAATGCCTAAACGATGGTTGCTCTTTAGAGAGGGTTAACAAGACATTGGTGGTTTTGATCCCAAAGGTTAGAAATCCGGAGAGGATGGTTGAGTTTCGGCCAATCAGCCTATGTAATGTTATTTATAAAATAGTTGCTAAAGCTCTGGCAAATCGGCTTCGGTTAGTCCTTGACGAGGTTATTTCAGATGCTCAGAGTGCTTTCATCCCGGGAAGGATGATTTCGGATAATGCCATCATTGGTTTTGAGGCTCTCAATGCTGTTCGTAATAGGAAGCGTAAACAGGGATCTTTTGCCTTAAAGCTCGACATGTCGAAGGCGTATGATCGGGTAGAATGGGGCTTTCTGGCCAGGATGATGAGCCGCCTGGGATTTTCTGATAGGTGGGTGGGGAGAATGTTGAACTGTATATCTTCAGTTTCCTTCTCTTTCATTATTAATGGTGCTGTCTAACCAGAGGGCTCCGGCAGGTGGACCCTTTGTCGCCTTATTTGTTCCTGTTATGTGCTGAGGGGCTCTCCTGTGCTATTAATTCTGTTGTGGTGAACAGGTCTCTGTCGGGTTTTGTCTGTAGGAAGCCGGGTCCGATTATCTCCCACCTTTTCTTTACGGATGACAGTTTTTTATTCTCGACTGCCACTGATGAGGAGTGTTGCAGTGTCAGGCGAATTCTGGATGAGTATTATGTGGCTTCAGGACAAGTTATTAACTTTGATAAGTCAGCTATGTGTTTCAGTAATTCTATTGGTTGGCAGGAGGGGGATCGGCTGGCTAGAATTATTGGTGTTGGTCATGTAAAGTGTCATGAGCGGTATTTGGGGCTCTCAAGTATGAACTGTAATAATAAAAGACAGCTTTTTAATGGGATTAAAGACTGTGTTTGGATGAAAGTTAAGGGTTGGAAGAGTAAGGTTCTATCTATTGGTGGTAAAGAGGTTCTGTTGAAGGCTGTTATCCAGGCTATTCCGACTTATACAATGAGCTTGTTCAAGCTCCCAAAGATGCTTATTTCTGATATTCATAAGATGTGTAATAGGTTTTGGTGGGGTAGTTCTGAGGTTAAATCAAAGGTGCACTGGTGTGATTGGAAGAAGATGTGCAGGACTAAGAGTGAGGGAGGCTTGGGGTTCCGTGATCTGGAAGTTTTTAACCGTGCTTTCTTGGCAAAACAATGCTGGAGACTGGTGAGGAATCCTAATTCGCTGGCTGGAAGGGTCCTCAAGAGTTGTTATTTTCCTGATTCTGATTTTCTGGATGCTAAGCCAAAAATGAGGGGTTCTCTGATTTGGCAGGGGCTAGTTTGGGGGAGAGGCATCATTGAGATGGGGTCTCGTTGGAGAATTGGTAGTGGTAGGTCAGTCAGAGTGTATAGGGATAGATGGATTCCTAGACCTACTACTTTCAAAACAATCTCCCCGATTAATCTAAATGAAAGGTTGACTGTGGACTGTCTGAAGCTTGCTTCTGGTAGGTGGAACTTGGATTTATTGCAGGATAATTTTCTGCCTGACGATGTGGATTTGATTCTCTCTTTGCCCCCGGTGGATCCCTCTGTTGATGATGTCTTGCTTTGGCATTTTTGAGCAAAATGGGAATTTTTCTGTCCAAAGTGTTTATAATGTGGGCTGTTTGATGTCGGCTACCCCTGAATCTTCTGGGCTTGATGAGTCGAATTCTTGGTGGAAGGCGCTGTGGCGTTTCTGAATTCCACCTAAAATTAAGATCTTTTTGTGGCGGGCTTGCCATCACTGGTTGCCGACTATGTTGTATCTTGCAAGGCGTGGTGTGCCTTCTGATGGAATGTGCCCTTGCTGTCACAAACGGCTGGAGTCAATGACTCATGCTCTTTGGGGCTGTCGTGAGCTAGGAAAGATCAGAGAAAAATGCTCGTTTTTACACAAGCTGGACATTAATGATGGTATGCATTTTCATGACCTTATGATTCTTCTTCTAAAATCTATTAATAGTAGTGAAGTTGAGCTCCTTTGTGTTATCTTCTAGAGAATCTGGTTCTATAGAAATCAATTGGTTCATAAGCAAATTGGTCAGGAGTTGGATGAGGTGGTTAATTGGTCTTCTATTTTCCTGGAGGAGTGGAGATTGGCCCAGGAGATTGGGGCTTCCAAGCCTGTGCTTACTGCTGATGTTATAGGTAGATGGAGGCCTCCTTTGGAAGGGTTTTAGAAGATTAATACTGATGCGGCTGTGTGCTCTAAAAGGCATGTGATTGGCCTTGGTATGGTTATTCGGGGTGTGTCTGGCTCTGTTAAGGTTGCATGTGGCCGCAAGTTGGTGGCTACGTTCTCCCATCTGGTGGCGGAGGCGATGGCGGTGTTAGGTGGTATTCAGTTGGCGCTGGATGCTGGTCTTGTGCCTTTCCAACTTGATACAGATTCTCTCCTTGTGGCTAACTTGGTGAACAACGGGGGTATATCGTCGGCTGATGTTTGCCCTATTGTTGCTGATATTGCTAGAACTATTTAGGCGCTGGATTCTTGTTCAATTACTTTTATTCCTAGGAAAAGGAATGCTGTTGCTCATATTCTTGCTAGAAATGCTCTTTCTTTTGCTGCTGATAGCTGTTGGGTGGACTCCTGCCCTTCATGCGTGGAGAGGCAAGTCCTAGTTGATTCTTATGTTTAATTGTTTCTGCTTTCTTTCGTTTCAAAAAAAAAAAAAAAAAAAAAAAAAAAAAAAAAAAAACTGTAACACACATGGGAAGAAGGGTACTTTTTCATGAATTGTCATCTTTTTAAACGTCTTTACCATATTCATCACTTTAGTCCCTCATTTTTCCAAAACACATCACTTTGGTCCATTTGACCAAAGTTTGACAATCAACTTTAACAGAGTAGGTTAAAGTACACTTTTGCCCTTGCTATTATATAATGTAAATGAAATGGCAATTTTAACCTTAAATTAAAATGAAAATCAGAAAAATTATTAATAATTAAATCGTTAAATAATAATAATAATAATAACAAAGTAACAAACCCAGAAAAATTCATTTTATTTTCCCCAATTTTCTGACATTCGCCTATTCCTCTTCTTCTTCCTCACGCCATTTTCATCTCCTCAAATCCCTTTAATTTCTTTTTCTTTCAATCTTTGGAAGATTAAATAAATTTAAATGGTATGTTTTATTTTATTTTTTCGTTGGAAGCAGATATATCACACAATAACACTAATCTACACATAATCTAACAAAGTAGAGATTTTTAACATAAAATTTTTCATACCCAGTTTTCCACTTATTTTTCTTCTCTTTTTTTTTCTTTTTTTTTTCATCATCATCGACATAATATGATTTTCCCTACAAAATCAGAAACTTTAAAAAAACGAACACATAAAAAACATCTCAATAAAGTAAAAAAAAAAAAAAAGAAAAGTAATCATCAGATACACAAAGCAGCAGCTCGAAAATCATCACCGTCGTCGTCGTCGGCCCCGTCCATCGTCATCGGAGGCGGCAGATTCAGATCAAGAGAAAATATAGAGAAAAAAGTTAAGATTTTTTATACAAATAATACTAACCCAATTAAAGAAATAGGAGAATATGGTGATGATGATTGATAACCCATATTTTCTTTATTAAATATGATCTATGAAAGTTTGATTTTATTATTTGAAAATCTGGGTTTCAAATTTTTGAGGTGGAGATGGGAGATTGAGATTGAGATGGAAAAGAGATTGAGATAAAGAGAGAGAAACGAGAGAAGAGGAGGCTTAGAGAAAAAATGAATAAAAAAAACGTGGGTCCTCTCTTTTTTCTTCTTAAGTTACTTTCCCACTTCCCAATCCCTCTTTTTGGTTTTTTCAATTGTCTTTTTTGTTTTTTTTTTTTTTTTTTATTATATTTAGTATGGCCCACATGTCTGAAAGCCCACATGTCTGAAAGCATGTCAGGATTTTGAAATTTAATTTGTTAAAGACTATAATGTCCTTGGATATGTTATTTTTGACTAACAGACAACTAACAGAAGGATTAAAGTGATGTGTTTTGGAAAAATGAGGGATTAAAGTGATGAGTATGGTAAAGACGTTTAAAAATGTGACAATTCGTGAAAAAGTAGGGACTTTGGTGATAATACCCCTGGGAAGAATTCCAAAAACCCTAGGATGTTTTTGGCTATGGTAAATAAGTTTTAATTTAATTACAAACCAAAGCAATTTTGGTCAAACCCAGGAGGGTTTTTGGAATTCTCCCTCAAATTACAGTCTTATTTTGATCTACCAGACCGGGCGGCCCACCAAGGCCTGGCCCATTTTGCTAGCACTATGTAGTACAATTTGATTTCGATTCTAGGTGTTGTCCAAAGAAAAAAAAAAAAGAAAAAAAAAATCACGGTTCAATGCAATTTGGTGGTAAAAACACTCATTTAACCAGACAATATTCTAGTTTGAGTGGCCGCCCATGCGGTAATGGCTAATAAAAAAAAATAAAAAAAGAACAAAAAAGAACAAAAAAGGAAGAGAGATTTGGACCCTTTGAGCATTTTTGGGTTGAGTAACAATATTTAAACCCCTTTAAAATTGTATGTACACCCCAAATTAGTAAAATTTTAAATTTCCAATATTACCCTTAAATAAATGGGGTAGATTTTGCCACCCATTAACATGCTTTTTTGCATTTGTACGGGAAAAAAAAAAAACTTATTTGGACACAACATTTTTTTTTTTTTGAAAGAGCATTTTTTTTTTAATTATAATAATGTCCGTATATATATTTTTTAAGATAATAATATCCGTTTTTTTTAGATAATAATATAATGCATTTAAATTACTTTGGAGTTTGGACAATAAGATATCAATTTTAATTTTACTTTAAAAAAAAAAAAAAAACTTTAATACTTCTAAATAATTCTTGACAGAGAGGCAGATGAACTTATTTTTTGAATTCTTCTAAATAATTCTAAATTTTTTGTAACAAAAAATAAAAACCCAATATTTTGCTTTGCTTTTCATCCAGTTTTATTGAACAATATAATCGGTTCTTATGAGTTAAATCTCTAACAACTGATGGATTAAAAAAAAAAAAAAATCATTGTGTTGATTGAATATGAGATTTTCTTTGAATAGTTTTTTTTTTTTTTTTTTTTTTGAAAAATATTCGCTGAATGATTTATCATTTCAAATTTTGTTATTCTTCAATTCTATTATCGTATTATTTCTATTTTTATTATTTTATATTATTAGTTTATAGTATTCAACAAAAAATTTAAATAAAGGATATTTCTAGTAATAAGTGAGGTGTGTTTATGCACTATACCATTTTAATTTTTTTAATTGGGTGTAGATATAAAAATGGGTATACATACAATTTTTCAGGGTGCAAATACAGTCACTCTTTTGGGTTCCTAAGGTGGGCTTACCGGGTCAAATCAGGCCCAAGACATTTGGGGCTTAGGCAACAAAGACAGATAATTAAGAGTGGTGATATATTTGCACCCCTAAAAAAGGGTATGTATATCCCCAATTAATATATTTTAAAAATTTTAATATTACCCTTATTAAAATGACTAGAAGGTCTAAATAGTTTATGTAGACCCACAAATTATTTCCTATTTTTGTTTTTAAAGATAAAATTTAGTCTGTGTAGCCCTGTTTTTCCCCTGTTTTCTTCTCAGTTTTGTTTTAATGTCAGAACCGTCCTGAGAGAACAAGTAAAACCTTGTGCTGCCTCTGTTGCTATTTGAAGTCTCCTTTCCCAACTCAATATATTTGCACTAGTATCGCCTGAATCAATAGAATAATATACACAAGAATCTATATAACAATTTGTTTTGATTAATAAAAAACTTCAATATATCTATTGAAAGTACATTACTACATTAGTACATGTAACAGTTGCCAAAGACCGGAGAATTTAGTGCAGCATGGATGGAATTTTAGTATAGAAAGTGAAAAGAAAAACCTAAGAGATGTGTCCCTAATTTCCATAAGCCATGAAATCATAGAATTAGTCCCATATTCGTGGAATACACACTAGCTATTTGATGCTGGCAGCGCCCAACAAATTCTGACCTTACCTTAATTTCAATGTCAGAATTTATTGTTAGTGATAGATATTGCTTAATCGCAACCACTCAACAACAGGCACTACAAGAAATAGGGTCATCGAAACTACGATATTTACGAGGGCTATGAGTTGTTAGTGATAAAGGAACTATATCATCGCAAATGGTTTTGAAAACCAGGTTACGCAACAATACGATGTTGTATTTTTGAGGACCTACTAAATTGATCTGATTGATTACTAAATAATTTGTCAAGACAGAGCAAGGTAAACAAAAGCTTTAGAATATTATTTTCAAGCATATTAGAACAAGACCACTTCCTGACTGCCACAAGCTATTTATGAATAATATGGTTGTGATATCTGTCACTACATCGATTAACACAACACAAGAAGACACACAAATGTTCATACCTAAATAGAATACATTCAGAAAGAACTACCTAGCTAGCAAGGGGGAAGTAGTTCAGACTTCAGAACCCAGATTCGAACTAATCGATCTTAATTCAGTCTCATGGCTGACATTTGTGCGAGCTATCTCAATTGCCAAAGACTCTTTCAAATCGATCACCACCTGATTCATGGTTGGCCTTTTAGCTGAAGTTTGAGAAACACAAGCCATAGCTACTTCTACAGCTCTCCAGACAGAGTTCATGTCGAAATCTCCTTGCAATCTTGGATCAACAACATTTTTAATATTCCCTTTTGCAAGCATGAAACTAACCCATTCAATTATATGAGCCCGCCTCTCTTCGAATTTTCGAATTGCTGGTTTACTTGTGATTATCTGTAAGAGAATCACTCCAAAACTATACACATCACTTTTTTCGGTCAATCTGCTTGATTTGTAGTACCTGCAAGGCCATTAGCATATGACTCGGTCTATTTTAACTTCTAATAAACAAAAGTAATTAAGTTACTGTCATTCCATATATTAAAACGCTTACTCTGGGTCGAGGTATCCAGGAGAGCCTGCAATGATCGTGGACACATGGGTTTTACTTTCAACCGGAAAAATTCGTGAAAGGCCAAAATCAGCTATCTTTGCCTGGAATTTTTCATTTAATAAGATGTTTGCAGGCTTCACATCTCTGTGGACTATGGGTGGCTTACAGCCACTATGGAGATACTCCAATCCTATATCTCAAATTCAATTAATATTAGATATCCCATTATCAACCATATATATATCTAGTAAAACTTGAAAATCATACAAATATATCCCAACCTTGTGCTGTCTCTGTTGCTATTCGAAGCCTCCCTCCCCAACTTAAGATATCTGAAGTACTGTTTCCTTCATCTGTAATAAAATGTGAAAAACTATCATTTTTTTTAATCAATAAAAAAACTTTGATGTATTAATGTAATGTGAATTGTGAAAGATAAACTTATACATGTATTGTTTTCTCTCATATATTTGTTGAAGTTAAAACTAGCTAGTTCATTGTATAAATAAACAAAACTAGCCATAACATCAACCGTGAGACCCAATAGGCCAAAGTGGATAATACCTGTCGCGTTACAACCTCGCACCAATTCACCAATTTTGGGTCAACACACATGTAATTATCTTTAAGAAAACAATAAATGAAATGCAAATTCAGCAATGAACAAGAAGCCAATTAACAAACTGATGGACGAACCTAAGAGATGTGATTCTAAGTTTCCATTAGCCATGAACTCATAGATTAATCCCATGTTTGTGCCATCGTCGCAATACCCAACAAGGGTTGTCAGGTTCTTATGATGAACCGTGAAAAGAAGTTCAACCTGTAAATGAAATCCCTTATCAGCCTTACATTACTTTATTGAAAATATTCTGTACAGGTTGTGAACATATATATGATATATACCTCTGTTTGAAACTGCTTATTGCCTTGCATTGATGATAGTGAAAGCATTTTCACAGCAACTTGCGTGTGATCATCTAAGTTTCCATGATAAACTGTTCCAAAACCACCTTGTCCAACAATCCTTTCGAAGTTGTTAGTAATTCTGACAACATCAGTGTAAGAGAACCTTCGATTTTTCAGCTCGAATGACCTATTATTTTTGTTCCGAGTGATGCCTGTAAAATACGTGAATGAATCTCAGAAGCATGGTTCATAGAATATTTTTTCTGATAATTTTTGTGCTGCAAAGTCTATGTTTTAATGTACCTTGGCATCTTGTTTTGAGGATCCACATAATAGATAATGCAGCTACTACAAGGACTGAAACTGCGAGAAATGATGCTAGAACTGGAACAGCAATGATTTTCTTTTTTGTGGATGGTGTTGAAAGATAGAGATCTGGATTTCCATCTAAGCTGTAAACAAGATACACGTATTCAACTATTAATTATTATGTATTTACATTTTAAATTTTAAAGTGTCAAATAAATCTAAAATTAGAGTTTAATTAGGGTTTATCATAAGTTTTTATTTTATTTTATTTTATTTATTTATTTATTTGTTTTTTTTTAAGAGATATAGTTAAAAATATGAGTGTAATTAATGAGTTTATATAGTATTTGATTTATTTTAACAGTAATACTAGATATCTCATCTACAATCCTATATTTTCCATCCCAACATATATGACAGATGATGTATTACTTGATGAGTGGATAGCCATTAATTGGTGAGTGAATATATGGGTAAGTGAGATAAATTACAATTAATATGTATCCACTCACAAAGTGACACCTCAGTTGTCAAATGTGTTGAGATGAAAAAGATGAGATTATAGGTGAGATGTCTAGCATTACTCTTATTTTAATTAAAGTAATTTGTTCTTGTTGGTAAAGTTATGTTGGGATAATTTTGTAAATAAAATTTTAAATAAAATATGGGTATACTAATTAGTTTTGTGGGTGGTAATATTGATACCCATAATATATATATATTCAAAAAAAAATTTATTTATTTTTTATTTTTGTTGTAAAATAAATATTAAATAAAAAAATGTAAAAAATATTAAATAGTATTAAATAATATATATATTAAAATATTCATAACTTAACAAAGATGAACTTGTAATGGAATGGGTATAATTCTCGATTTTCTTAACCAAATCTTTGGTTCAATTCCTATAACTACCAACATAAATTTTTATTTTTTTGAAAAATAAAGGCTGGGGGGCCACGCGGCCTTATGCAGGCTTTACCCTGACCTGTTTATGGGCCAGGCTGCCTTGCCGGCAGGACTTGGTCTAACAGGCACGGCCCATTTTACCTCCATTACCTCGGGGGGCAAGGTGGATCGAAAGGCATCCAGGTGGGAATCCGATTCCTGAAAGCGGGATGAATACGGATGGCTACCTTGATTCTAGTTTGCCTAAGTGACCCAAATGGTGTACTACGACAACTAATGGGCTAGGTCCAATCATCATCAAACTCTTAGCCTGCACGGAATCTTTAATACATTTGGTATAATGGGCAAGGATTTTAATCACCGAGATCAACGGTTACAAGACATGCATGCACGTGGCGCTTAGAAGGCCTGTGAAATACTTGGCAGTAGGCCAGGTGTGACATGTCAACCTAAGAGTGGTTAACTCAAAGCTAGCAGTTGCAGCCACATGCATGACAAGGTGGGACCTCTAACACTATGTTTGGTTGGAGGAAAGGATGGATTAAAAGGGAAAGAGAGTAGGAAGGATGGAGAGGATAATATATATCCCCATGTTGTTTGGTATTGAAAAAAAGGTTAGATGGATGGATTGACATATAATTTATAAAATTACTATATTGCCCTTTAAAAAATTAGAGGGCAGTATAAAAATAGAGGGCATTTTTGTCTTTGCCCCCCCTCTCACTCTCCCTCAGTTGTGATCCGCCCATTATTGGGGTGATCCAATATGGTGGGCCTACTCCCTTCCCTCCACTCCTCTTCTTCCCTCTTTTCTCCCTCCAACCAAACAAGGGATTAAAACTCTCTCTCCAACCCTCTCCCTCCCTCCATCTCTCTCCCTCCTTCCATCTTTCCCTCATACTAAACACAGCGTAAAACATTTTCTGAACCTCTAAAGCAATTAAGAGGATATAAGAGATTGGAGGAGAGTTCATACATGGAGTAGACTCTCAATATATTACTATAAAACTAAATTTATAGGCAAGCAGTGATGGCCTCCATTGGATGACACATAGGCTCCATGTGTCAAAGAAAGAAGCCACATCATTCCATTGCATGATGACACCTCATTTGTTTGCATCCCTTCTTGCCACAAAAGAGGAGAGGATGACACCTCATCAATGCTTCTAGAAATGGGTAGGGCCAAGCCAAAAATGGCTTTAATCATACAGACTTTAATCATACAGACTTCTAGAAATGCATACAGACTTTTAATGAGTAATGACAGCAGATCATATTGATCAAGAACTTAAAAGACTGAAAGCTAACCTTAATGACAGCAGACCATTATTCCCTTTTTCAGCAAGTCCAGCTGGAACTGAACCTTGAAGATTGTTTCCTCTCAAATTTCTGCAAGATAATAATATATAATTTTATTTGTTTATTTATTCTATTGACAAAGCAACTTCTATTATGCATCACAATCGGATAAACTTACAGCACAGTCAAGAATGGTAGCTCTAACAGAAAATCAGGCACTGGACCGGTCAGATTATTGTTCGATAAGTCCCTGAAAATGTGATTGAAAATGTTAATTCAGCTGACTTGATATCCTCATCATGATCAATATATAGTAAGTTAACATTAACTTTGATTCAAATTCATGATAGATTAAAAAGCTCACAGAGATTGTATCAACTTGAGACCAGATATATGAGGAGATATCTCCCCAGATATTCCACTAGAAGACAAGTTCCTGCATTTGCTTGCGCAGTAATTTCAGTTATAATACTAGAAATCAGGATGCCATTTAAAGGGCCAAGTAAAACTTACAGAGACGTGATCCCTGGAGAATAATTTTCAGGGTAGCTGCAATCAAGACCTTGCCACAAGAATTTTACAGGGGCACATGGATCTCCTTGCCAATTTCTTTTCACTCCATACTTTGTCTTGATATTCATTATAGCATCAACTAATAGAAAAATGAAAGCAAAATCAATTAAAAAAATAGAAAGAAAAACTGATATCCACTACAGTAGCCGATAGAAACATATATACCAATGTACCATCTTCTTGGTTGGATAACAATTGTAGAAATTGTTTCGATACATGTAACTCAAGGGCGTTGAGGATGGGCGGCAGTTGTGAATCCAAAGTTGTTTTAATTGAAATCTCAATTTTTTCTCCACTAATGGGTTGACGGCTAGTTAAAGTATACGAGGTTAAGAAAGGCACAACGAAAGGTACTGTCCATTTCTCCCCATTCAAATAGATGTCTTGTTTTCTAGTCGGGTTATTTGCCTGTCTCTGATCGAGCTTAGCAAAGTGAAAGCATGCAACGAACTGTAATGTGGAATCACTAGGCTTCCAGTCAAATACCAATGAACCGTTACCATTTGCTGGAATGGCGGCTGTCTGCATAACCATAGATGGTGGTTCGTTAGAATATATATTCGTGCCTTTGCTGATTTTGAATGAACTATTTACTGTCACCCAGTTGGATCTGGTGTAGGGAGACCATATGCGATCATAATCATCATCTTTGAACCTACATGTTAAAGTTTTAATTAAATTTAATAGTAACAAATATTCAATTTGAAATTAAATAATTAAATGAGTAACAAATTAATATTCAATCATAAAACTTTTGTTACAATAAAAAACTTGCCTCTATGTTTCATTATCATTGGCTGTTGAACCAATATCCAATCGCAAATAGAGGAGTAATGATATTCCTGAAAAAGCCGGATAAATGTGATTTTTCAAGGGTCTTAATTCTAATGAGATATAAAAGGTGTTCCTGACCCGTTGTTTACAAGACAGACATCTATATAATTTGTCGGAGGGACATGGATGATTTCCTTGGAAAGAATGGTGGATGCATCAGCTAATTCCACTGAATCCTACACATCAGCTCCAAGAAGGAGACCAAAACTCGGTAGTTTATTTTGGCCATCGTAATTCCCATACATGAAACTTGCTCTAATAAGAAATTTGCTATCTCCTAGAGCAGGTTTTAGAGTGTAACAATTTTTTATTCCTTCAGGGAAGCTTCTAACAGTCAGGAATGGTTGTTCCAGGGTGTCCCTGTTGTATTCACTTGATATATTGTAACATACACCCGACTCTGTGAAGGTTAAGTCTGAAGTGTAACTTATTCCTGTTTTGTTGTTGGTATACGCAGAATTTGCCGGCAATCTACAATCGATGCTAATAAAGCCTGACAGAGATATAAATTTGGAGAGAAATTAAGACAAAGTCGTAATACATATTCAAAACAGTTGAGTTAATTACTCCATGTCTAACCTGATTGAGTCTTGGCATGGACGAGAACTGTGAGAGCAAGTATACCAAGAAATGAAAATATCAACAGCTTGAGAATCTCCATTTCCCGTTCCTGCTTCTTGATACGTTGCTCAGGATAGAAAGGCAATGCAAGAATTTATCATCAGACTATTTATACTGCCACAATGTAATGAAGTACGATAACTTCACAATTTAATAAACGAGTCACGCTAGGCCTAGTAGATGGTTAAAACTATTGGAGTGTGATAAGATGATACATATTGATGATTGTAAGAAGAAGATTACAAAGAAGACTCGTCAGGAAGTTGGTTAAGCTCGCTGTAGCAAAAACAGAGCATACAAGCAAGCAATGCTTTAACGTCTGTTAACATCTCAATTAAAGAAAGTTAGCTGACCTGGCAGCATCAATAAGTTCTCAGAAGTCAACGTTAACAATTAGTTTGTTAGAGTTGGTTAGGCGTTAATCAGAGTTTGTTAGAAACAGTTACAAGTCACACAATAAGTGTGTGTGCTCAAGTCTCTGTATATAAACGAGCTTACATTTGTATTCTTCAATTAAAATGCAAATACTTTTTACAGAGCTCAAGTTCTGTGCTCTACACCTCTAATGGTGATTCTATAAATCTTCTTCTTATTCATTTCTCTCACAGAACTTTTCACAAACACTTCTGTGTTTATATCAAACACTTGTATTTTTTCATGGTATCAGAGCCTCTTGACTAACGTCATGGCTAATCTACATTCACAATCTCCATTACTGAATCAAAATCAGAACTCTCAAAACATTGCTGCATCGCCGTCATCTTTTCAAGGTACTGCTGCTTCGCCGTCGTCGTCAAATACAAATCAGAATCAAAGAACACAATCTGCTGTCACACCAATGGAGTTCTCTACAGTCTCTAAAAGCTTGAACTACAACATGCCTGTCAAACTCAATAGATCAAACTATCTCTACTGGAAAACACTGGTATTGCCTTCTGTTCAAGCTCTAGATCTAGAAGATTATCTTTGTGGATTGAATAGACCTCACAATATGTATGAAGAGGTAGTCGTTGTGAATCAATTTGGTGAAAATATTGTAGAAAAACGTGTTAGTAAAGAATTTACTAATTGGAAACGAATAGATAAGTTGCTCATGGGTTGGATCTACTCAACTATCAGTGAAAACATTATAGGACATGTTATAGGATGTCAAACTTCTTTTGAAGTATGGAGTCGCCTACAAAGGCTCTACTCTCAGCAATCTATGGCAAAAACTGCTCAACTCAGAAATCAACTTCAAGCTGTTAAGAAAGGATCAGATTCCATTAGTGATTTTGTTCTCAAAATCAAGAATATCGGTGATGCATTGATGGCTGCAGGTGAAGAAGTCAGAGATCGAGAGCTTGTATTAGCTCTTATCAATGGAGTAGGACATGAGTTTGACTCCATTGTGGCTGTGATTTCAACTCAACAAAGGTTTATTTCAATAGAAGATGCACAATACTTACTGATGATGCATGAACAAAGACTAGAACATCTTGATTCCACACCTCAGATTGAAGGATTGCAGGTATCTGTCAACTATGCTTCACATAATTCATTTGATAAAAGAAATCAGAGAGATGGAGGCACATATTATAACAGAGGTGGTGGTGGTCAACGTGGCAGAGGAAGAAGCAATAAGTATGGTGGAAGAGGAAGACTTCACTGCCAAGTTTGTAACAAACCTGGTCACAGTGCTCTCAAGTGTTACCACAGGTTTGATCAAGGTTTCCAAGGACCTCCACCGCAGCAAGGTTTTCAAGGACCTCCATCACAGCAACCAACTCATCAAAACCAAGCATTCTTCAACCAATATCAAGGTGGACAGCAATATCTCAATAGTCAATCTGTGGCTGGTTCCTCACAAGGATCAGTGAATCTGGCTATAACAGATCCACAGGCTCATTATCATCAAAGCTCAGCTTATCTTGCTTCACCAGAAACTGTCAATGATCCGGCATGGTACATGGACAGTGGAGCAACTAACCACATTACCTCGGACCTGAATAATATCTCGTTGAAATCCAACTACAGAGGAAATGAAAGACTGATTGTAGGTAATGGACATCAACTCCAAATCTCACATACTGGTGATTCTTTTGTCGAGTCTCACACACATCCTTTTAAGAAGTTGCATCTTAGAAATATCTTGCATGTGCCACAAATCACAAAGAATTTGCTCAGCATTTCTAAGTTCACAGCTGATAATAACGCTTTTGCTGAATTTCATGCTGATAAATGTCTTATTAAGGACCTACAAACGAAGAAAATTCTACTCCATGGATCGCTTAAAGATGGCTTGTATTGCCTCCAGTTCACTGAAGGTTCGGTTGCACCACTCTCTAATGTCCAACTTGGACAAGCTGATGACTCTAGACGTATGTTAGTGTCAAATTACTGCTCTTCAAACTTTAATAATCCATGTTTTGGAAGGTTGCCTCAGTCAGAGTCACACTCAGCTCACTTGGCTGCTGTGAATGCCTCGGTTTGGCATGCAAAGCTGGGACATCCAGCACCTTTGATCTTGAATAAGATGTTGAATAATGTACATTTTAATACTAGATTTCATGCTCCACATTTCTGTAATTCTTGTAAACTTGGCAAGTTACATAGATTACCATTTCCAAATCTTGAAATCACTGCTAAAGCACCTCTTGAAATTGTCTATTCTGACATTTGGGGTCCAGCCCCAATGCTATCTACTAATGGTTTTCGATATTACATATCTTTTGTTGATGCATTCACTCGTTTTACATGGTTGTTTCCCTTGAAACTCAAGTCGGATGCACTTGAAACATTCATTAGATTTCAGAAAAATGTGGAACTTCAATTTGACAGCAAGATAAAGAGTCTACATTCAGATATGGGAGGTGAGTTCATTGCTATGAGATCCTACTTGGCAAAACAAGGAATACAATCAAGATTTTCTTGTCCACATACACATCAACAAAATGGTGTTGTGGAAAGAAAGCATAGACACATTGTGGAGACTGGGCTCACACTCCTTGCTCATGCTAATATGCCTTTGAAGTTTTGGTGTGAGGCTTTTGCTACTGCTGTTTTTCTCATAAACAACATGCCCATTGCTGTGTTCAAATTTGTCTCTCCGTATGAAAAGCTGTACAGAAGGAAGCCAAATTACAATTTTCTCAAGGTCTTTGGGTGTAGTTGTTTTCCATACCTTAGAGATTATTCAAAGACTAAGTTCAATTTCCACTCTATGAAGTGCTTGTTCATCGGTTACAGCCTAGTCCACAGAGGTTACAAGTGTCTGCACCCATCTGGTAAAGTCTACATCTCAAGACATGTGGAATTCAATGAATTAGAATTCCCATATGCTTCACTTTTTCCCTCTACTGCTGTGCCACAGACAAGCTTTCCTGCTTCAAGTCTTCCTTTGGCAACCTTACAACACACTTTATCAAAGTTGTCCAAGTCAAGTCCTGCAAATCCTATTTCTGGCAGGCCATCACAGGTCTTCTCACGGGTTCCTTCTGAGCCTATGATCTCTCCTTTATCTTGTCCCTTACAGACCTCACCTGACAGCTCTCATTCAAGGCAAAGTATTTCGGTTGACCACACAATTCCAGAGTCAGTTCCAACAACATCTTTGCCTCTAAATCTTCTGTCACCATCTTTACCAACTCGGCCCAACCTTCCACATCTACTTCCATTCATCCTATGGTTACTAGATCCAAGAATGGTATCTTTAAACCAAAGTTGTTTCAATCCAGTTGCTACTTGACTGAATCAGACCCTACCACAGCAAAGGTTGCTTTACAGGATCCTAAATGGATTCATGCTATGCAGGAGGAGTTCCAGGCCTTGCAGGCTAACAGGACTTGGTCTTTGGTCCCATTCACAGCTGATATGAATGTTGTTGGCTGTAAGTGGGTCTTCCGAACAAAATTCAAGCAAGATGGCAGCCTATTGAAGCATAAGGCTCGGTTGGTGGCTAAAGGTTTCCATCAAACACCAGGTTTGGATTTCTTAGACACTTACAGCCCTGTTATTAAAGCTTCTACAATCAGAGTTATTTTCTCCATTGCTGTGTCCTATGGATGGCAAATAGAGCAAGTGGATATTAACAATGCTTTCTTAAATGGGGATTTGTCTGAAATTGTCTATATGACACAGCCTGAAGGTTTTGTTGATTCTACCAATCCTTCTCATGTATGCAGACTCCACAAGTCCTTATATGGACTGAAACAAGCTCCTAGAAGCTGGTTTCACAAATTAAAAACAGCCCTTCTCTCTTGGGGCTTCACAAACTCAACTTCGGACACTTCCTTGTTTCTCAAGATTACTGACACTTCTTCTCTATTTCTGTTAGTATATGTGGATGATATTCTTGTGACAGGAAACAATTCGGGAGAAATCAAACAGCTGATCATCACTCTTCATGCAACTTTTGCTCTCAAAACTCTTGGCCCTGTCAACTATTTTCTTGGATTTGAGGCATTTCGAAACTCGTCCGGTCTCTATCTTACACAAACTAAGTATATTGCTGATCTTCTAAAGAAGACAAACATGGCTGAATCTCGGGCAAGTGACACACCTATTGCAGCTGGTACAAAATTGTCTCTGAATGATGGGATTCCCTTTGATGATCCCACTCTCTACCGTAGTACTATAGGAGCTCTTCAATACCTTACTAATACGAGACCAGATATCTCTTTTGTTGTCAATAAACTTAGCCAATTTCTGGTGGCTCCAACTCTTGTCCACTGGCAGGCGACCAAGAGAGTTCTTCGTTACTTACAGGGAACTCCTCACCTTGGTCTCTTCTTTCAGCCATCTTCATCTCTCACAATCACGGCCTTTGCCGATGCGGATTGGGCCAGTTGCATCGATGACAGACGGTCTACAAGCGGAAACTGTGTCTTGCTTGGTGGGAATTTGGTTTCTTGGAGTTCTAAGAAGCAAAGGGTGGTTGCTCGATCAAGTACGGAAGCTGAATATCGGTCTATGGCTCAGGTTACGACTGACATTTTGTGGCTTCGTTCTTTGCTCTCTGAATTGCGTATTTCTGTCTCAGGTGGTTCAGTTCTTTGGTGTGACAATATTGGTGCCAATTCTCTTGCTCAAAATCCTGTCTTTCATCAACGGACCAAGCATATTGATATTGACACACACTTTATTCGTGAGAAGGTGATTTCTGGTGAGATTGATATTCGGTATGTTCCCACAGAGCATCAGGTAGCTGATGTCTTCACTAAGAGTTTCACCACTGATAGGTTTCGGTTTTTGTGCTCCAAACTGAACCTCGTTGCCTCTCCTCAGTTCAGTTTGCGGGGGAATGATAAGATGATACATATTGATGATTGTAAGAAGAAGATTACAAAGAAGACTCGTCAGGAAGTTGGTTAAGCTCACTGTAGCAAAAACAGAGCATACAAGCAAGCAATGCTTTAACGTCTGTTAACATCTCAATTAAAGAAAGTTAGCTGACCTGGCAGCATCAATAAGTTCTCAGAAGTCAACGTTAACAATTAGTTTGTTAGAGTTGGTTAGGCGTTAATCAGAGTTTGTTAGAAACAGTTACAAGTCACACAATAAGTGTGTGTGCTCAAGTCTCTGTATATAAACGAGCTTACATTTGTATTCTTCAATTAAAATGCAAATACTTTTTACAGAGCTCAAGTTCTGTGCTCTACACCTCTAATGGTGATTCTATAAATCTTCTTCTTATTCATTTCTCTCACAGAACTTTTCACAAACACTTCTGTGTTTATATCAAACACTTGTATTTTTTCAGAGTGGAAGTAAGAGGTCTAGGGATCAATCTCTCTCAACTGACTTTTAAACCACCACGAACGGCATTACTTTTGACCATAAGCATGTGTGTTTACGAAGAGATCATATAATTGTTTTATTTGAAAGTACAAGTCTTCAAATTCTAAACCTATAATCCAACTTTCATGGGATTGGAACGTTTAATTTGATTAGTTTAGATGTCAATTTTCCAAATGGACTTGAAGTATTGGACAGAATGATTAACGAATATTATTGATTCCAGAAGGATAATTATATAGGATATCACTTAGTACATTAATCGTTTGGGTTTGTTGCTTATACTCGGTTTTTTAATACATCTATCCAATAAAATCATATCATGTATAAAAGTTTTTACATAATATAACAGGTAATCATATATGCATAAATTCACCTTAGAGACTTAACATTACAAACAACTTAGTAAAACAAAAACGAACAGCTTTGGAATACAAGTAAACTGACTTTTCCAACCGATACAAAAACAGAAAAATAGAAATGGAGTGGGCACAGTGCACATGCTTTGAACCTTGTAGGGTTGTAGAATCTAGACTGTTAGAATTAATTGCAATTGGCAGAGAATCAGAGAACAGTAATTTGTTTTAATGTCATATCTCTCAAGGCATTTCCTCTGATTATGCTAAAACTACACCAGTCCACAAGTTACATGTCAC
>OX940799.1:55318052-55410552 GCA_954870605.1 Acer campestre | reverse complement strand
ATCGTTGACACATGAGTTTCACTTTCAACTGGAAAAATTCGTGAGAGGCCAAAATCAGCTATCTTTGCCTGGAATTTTTCATTTAATAAGATGTTTGCAGGCTTCACATCTCTGTGGACTATGGGTGGCTTACAGCCAGTATGGAGATATTCCAATCCTATATTTCAAATTTAATTTATATTAGATATCCCATTATTAACCATCTACATGAATAGAAGAGATGTGGCCAATAAATTGAAAAGTAAAACTTGAAAATCATACAAATAAGTCCCAACCTTGTGCTGTCTCTGTTGCTATTCGAAGCCTCCCTCCCCAACTTAAGATATCTGCAGTACTTCTTCCTTCATCTATAAAAAAAAAAAAAAAAAATGTAAAAACTATCGTTTTTTTTATTAATTAATCAAAAACTTTGAAATAATCATAGATTGTGGATCGCCAAAGATCAAAAGCAGCATAGACTTATATTGATTTTGTTAGGTGGTTTTCTCTCACATCAATTGAAAAATTAAGACCAGTTTGCCGAATAAATATGCAAAAGCCAACCTTAACTCCAACCGTCAACCCTAATGGGCCATAGCGGACCAAGAAAACAATAAAGTGAACCCAAATTTCAGCAATGAACTAGAAGCAAATTAACAAACTAATGGACAAACCTAAGAGATGTGATTCTAAGTTTCCATTAGACATGAACTCATAGACTAGTCCCATGTTCGTGCCATCGTCACAATACCCAACAAGGGTTGTCAGATTCTTATGATGAACTCTCAAAAGAAGTTCAACCTGTAAATAAAACCCCATGTCAGCCTTACATTTAATTATTGAAAAAGTTATGTGCAAGTTCTGAACATATGATATATACCTCGGTTTGAAACTGCTTATCGCCTTGAATTGATGATAGTGAGAGCATCTTCACAGCAACTTGCGTGTGATCGTCTAAGTTTCCATGATAAACTGTTCCAAAACCACCTTGTCCAACAATCCTCTCAAAGTTGTTAGTAATTCTGACAACATCAGAGTAAGAGAACCTTCGATTTTTCAGCTCTGATAACCTATTATTTTTGTTCCCAGTGATGCCTGGAATATACATTAATGAGTCTCACAAGCATCATTCATATAATACTTTTTGGATAATGTTTGTGCAGCAAAGTCTATGCATGAATGTACCTTGGCTTCTTGTTTTGAGGATCCACAGAATAGGTAATGCAGCTACGACGACGACTGAAACTGCGAGCAAAGATGCTAGAACTGGTACAGCATTGGTTTTCTTTTTTGTGATTGATGTTGAAAGACAAAGATCTGGATTTCTGTCCACGCTATAAACAAGAGAGATGATTATAGACCTTAAAAGACTGATCAAGATTCAAGAAGGGTATTGATCAAGAACATAAAAGACTGAATTCAAACCTTAATGACAGCAGACCGTTCTTCTGTTTTTCAGTAAGTCCGGCTGGAACTGAACCTTGAAGATTGTTTCCTCCCAAATTTCTGCACAAGAAGAGTATAGGAATTTTTTTTTCTTCTTATTTTAATGATAAAGTGCCTTCTGTTATGCATCACAATCAGGAAAACTTACAGTACAGTTAAGAATGGTAGCTGTAACAGAAAATTAGGCACTGGTCCAGTCAAATTATTGTTCGATAAGTCCCTGGAATGGTGACGAAAAATGTTAATTAATCTGTTTTGGTCCTCATCTGTGTGTATATATATATATATGTAGGTTAACAAACTTCGATTCAGATTCATGACAGATTAAAAAGCTCACAGAGATTGTATCAACTTGAGACCAGATATATAATGAGATATCTCCCCATATATTCCACTAGAAGACAAGTTTCTGCATTTGCTTGCAAAATAATTTTAGTAATAGTACTAGAAATCAGGGCAAATAAGTATAGGATGCGCATTTAAAGGCCTTAATAAAACTTACAGAGATGTGATCCTTGGAGAAGTATAGTCCGGGTAGCTGCAATTAAGACCTTGCCACAAGAATTTTACAGGGGCACAGGGATCTCCTTGCCAATTTCTTTTCACTCCGTACTTTGTCTTGATATTCATTATAGCGTCAACTAATAGTTTTATATGCATATACAAAAATGAAGCAAAATCCATTAGAAAAAGACAAAGAAAAAAATGATATCCTCTACAGCCATTAGAAACATACCATCTTCTTGATTGGATAATAATTGTAGAAACTGTTTTGATACATATAACTCAAAGGCGTTGAGGAAGGGCGGCAGCGATGAGTCCTCAGTTTCATTGATTGAAATCTCAATATTTTCTCCACTAAAGTCAGGGATAGATATTTTATATGCGGTTAAGAAAGGCAGAGCGATTGGTGTTGTACGCTGATAACCATTCAAATATACCTCTTGTTTTCTGGTCAGGTTATTTGCTTGCCTCTGATCAAGCTCCGCAAAGTACATGTATGCAAAAAACTGTAATGTGGAATCACTAGGCTTCCAGTCGATTACCAATGAATCATTACCATTTGCTGGCATTGCGGCTGTCTGCATAACCATAGATGGTGGCTGGTTCATACTGACTTTGCTGATATTGGATGAACTGCTTAGTGTCACCCAATTTGATCTGGTGTAGGGAGTCCATATGCGATCACAATCATCATCTTTAAACCTACATGTTGTAGTTCTAATATGTAAATTAATACCAAATGGTCAAATATTTACTCATGAAAACTTTGTTACAAAACCAAACAATTAACTTGCCTGTATGTTTCATTATCATTGGCTGTTGAACCAATATCCAATCGCGAGTAGAGGAGCAATGATGTTCCTGAATCAGTAGGATAACTGGCATTTTCTAAGGGTCGTAATTCTAATGAAGATATAAAAGGTGTTCCTGACCCCTTATTTACAAGACAGACATCTATATAATTTTTTTGAGGGACATGGATGATTTCATTGGAAAGAATGGTGGATGCATCTGACAATTCCACTGAAGCCCACACATCAGCTCCAAGAAGGAGATCAAAACTCGGTAGTTTATTTTGGCTGTCATAATTCCCATACGTGAAACTTGCTCTAATAAGAAACTTAATATGTCCTAGAGCAGGTTTCAGAGTGTAACAATTTTTCATTCCTTCAGGGAAACTTCTGACGGTCAGGAATGGTTGTTCCAGGGTGTCCCTGTTGTATTCACTTGATATATTGTAGCTTACACCGGTCTCTGTGAATGTTACGTCCGAAGTGTAATTTATGCCTGTTTTCTTGTCACTATATGCAGAATTTTCTGGCAATCCACAATCGATGCTAATAAAACCTGACAGAGATAATTTTGAAGAGAAATTAAAAACAAATTAAAGTCTTAATACAAATTCAAAACGGTTGAGTTAATTACTTCAAGTCTAACCTGATTGAGTCTGGGCATGGATGAGAACTGTGAGAGCAAGTATACCAAGAAATGAAAATATCAACAGCTTGAGATTCTCCATATCGCGGTTTCTTCTTCTTGATACGTTGCTCTGGATAGAAATGCAACGCAACTATGCAAGCATTAATCATCAGACAATTTATACTGCCACAATGTAATGAAGTACAAGAATGACCAGCTAGTACGTAGTTGAATAAAACAGTTGCAATGGTAGTAAGAAGTCTAAGGACCAATCCCTCTCAAGTCTCAAGTCTCAAACGACTTTTAAATCATCATTATTGTACATCTTTTTGACTATAAGCATGCCTGTTTACAAAGAAATCAATTATGTGAAAAGTACAGGTGTTAAAATTCCAAACCAGTCATCTAACATTGTCACACGGATTTTGACTTTTGCTCTCAAAATGATAAAATTCCACAAGTTACATGACAAATAAATTGACATCTGCACATATTTTCAAAGTCTGGTGACAGCTGCACATATTTGAAAGTCTGATGATAAATTGACATCTGCACTTTTTTTTCAAAATACTAAAAGTACACCGTTCCACAAGTTACATGACTTTTATCTATAATTAAGGTCTGTCGTTTTACTTTTACCTTCAATAAATTGACATCTGCACATATTTTCAAAGTCTTTTTTATGCCTGTACAATTTTTCAAAGTCTCTTGAAATCAACCAAATAGATTTGACTAGTTTGGCTGGTAGCAGCGAAACTGAAGGGCCAAATTGATTTTTGACTTGTATATTTACATCTATAATTACAACTACAATTTTAAAATTGAATCTCATAATTCGTATCAATAATTTTCTATTTCAAAAATTTTCAAATTTATTTTCTAAAACATTAATTTATCTACTTCGTAAAATATATTAATTCAATGTTAATTAAATTTTCAATTCCTAAAAAATTTCCTAATTCCAAGAAACTGCTAATGTTGCAAGTTGCAAGGTTGATGATTAAATGGTAAGATTTAAGAAGTAAGCTGACATATCATTTTTTAACACATGTGGTAGTACACATCTCTCTCATATTAGTGGTGAGTACTTCGAATCTCTCCATGCTCATTTCACAATCATATGGGTCGCATACACACCAGTGTAGAGCTATATCAATTGAGTCATACTATTATTTAAGGTGAACTTGAACTGATAAGATTTTTTTTTTTTTTTGAAACAGCAAAGTTTATTAATTGAGCCTCAAAGAGGCAAAAAACCAAGAACAACAGAAACAAACATGAACGTCCAGTGATAGTCCAAAAATAGACCAAACAAAACAGAGGGAAGGCAAAAAGAAAAAACCAATCCAGTGACGAAGAGAAACAATAGAAGCAAACCAGAAAAACCTGCTAACAAAATAGAGGTAGCCCCATCAGACAACTACTACAATCAGCTCAAAAAACAACACCCGCTGAAGCTAACAAAAACAACACTAAAAACAGCCACAAAACCACAGAACCCGCAACACACAACCCAAGCACCAGCAAAAACAACACGGGCACCAGCACTAACAACCAAAACAGCAACAAACAACAACAGAAGAACCACAGAGCACCCCCAATCCACCACACCCGAAACACACAGCACAGGCAACGCAAAAACAGCAACAACAACAGCTACAGAAAACACCCCACACCCATCACACCAAAACTGCACCAGCACCACCTGGAAAACCAGCAGAACCACCCCGAACCACACACTCAAACCTTATCATTCCACACAATAACCTCCCCATCAGAACAGGAATCTGCCCCCTTTTTTGCTAAACAATCAGCTTCCGCATTCTCTATTCTAGGAATGTAATGAACCGTAATATTCTTCATAAGGTTAAGACAAGACCGGATATCATAAATAAGCTCAACAAGGGATAAATTACCAAAATCTTCGTCATTCACCCACAAAACAGCCTCCTTTGAATCGCTCACAATACAAATCTTCTTCTTGTTCAGGACAACCTTTAACTCACATAACTTGCAAGCTTTAAGAATTGCCAACAGCTCCGCCTTGGGAGCTTCAGCATAACCAACAAACGAATAGAAAGAGCAAATAAACTTCCCTTTAGAATCGGAGAGAATCCCTCCTATACCTGCCCTACCACGCTCCCTACTAAAAGAGCCATCAACTTTGAACGTAAAAGACTCTGAATTGATTGGAACTCTAGCCTCCACACTACTTTTCTTCTTAACAGTCCTATCCACACAACAAATCTGCACATTCTCCAATATAGTCGTAATTGGTTCCTTCGACCCTTTCCCATGATGTTTGAACCACCACGCCATCCTAAAACGCACCAAGTCTGAAAAATACATCAAATCCGCCTTTAAACCTTTAAAGACAACCAAGTTTCTAGCTTCCCAAATAGTCCATACAATAGCATTGAATAGAGTTGCCCAAACTCTGCTCCACTTGGAATTAGGACAAAGACCGACCCATTCTCTTCTCCAATTCTTAACGTTCATGCTGCAACAACCTATAACCGACCACCACCCTAAACACTTAGCCCATAACGACCAAGACCAAGAGCAATGAAGAAATAAATGGTCAGTCGATTCTTTAAAACCACCACAAATCGGACACTCCTTGCTAGTACTAGTCAACACACCGAACCTATGAAGCAAGCTTCTCACCATAATCCTACCTCTCATCAATTGCCACACCATAAACTCCACTTTCGGAGGACAAATCCCTCTCCAAATGGACTCCAAATCAAAATTTAGGCTTCCCATAGTATCTTCCACACATCTTCTAAACGACCTCACAGAGAAAGCACCATTAGGATAAAAAGACCACGCAACCGTATCCGAAACCAATCTTCTAACCTTAACTCTCTCAAGAGCAGCCCTAAACAAATGCCATTGCTCCCATTCCCAGTCAAAAAGGCGTCTACGGAGCTACACTTCCCACACCCAACTGCCCCTTTGCCAACTCCCAAACTCTTTAATCGCTCCACTTTTTAGGACAGCCAAGGCAAAGATTCTCGGAAATGCTTCTTTCAACGGACTATCATCCCACCACTTATCCTTCCAAAAACAAATCCGCTCCCCATTCCCAATCACAACCTTAAAACCTTCCTCAATGATATTCTTCGACAAGGATCCATCCCTAAAAAGGCTACCAACAGCTTTGACAAAAGGAGAAGAAGAAGCGGTAGAGTTCTAATTCCATCTCAAACACCTAAGATTCACCCCATACTTGGCACATATAACCTTCTTCCATAAAGAGTCTTCTTCTTTCCCAAACCGCCACACCCATTTAGCCAATAATCCTATATTTTTATCAACTATTCTACCAATACCCAACCCACCATTACGTTTACTTTGACATATAGACCCCCAATCTATAGCATGAATCTTTCTCTTCTCCAAACCATCACCCCAAAAGAAACCCCTTTGAATCTTTTCAATAGCATTAGCCACACTAACCGGTGCTTTGTAAACTGATAAAAAATATGTAGGGATGCTCGAAAGAACAGATTTAATCAGAACTAATCTTCCACCTTTACTAAGGAATTTACGTTTCCAAGGAGCCAACCGTTTTTCAACCCGCAACAACACAGAATTCCAAAAAATCTTAGAACTAGGCCGAGCACCCAAAGGCATCCCAAGGTACGAAATAAGAAGATTTCCTTTTTTGCATCTAAGAATATCCTCCCAATCCACCTCCCATTCCGTCTTTTTTCCCAATCTCACAATACAAGACTTATGGAAGTTAATACTCAACCCAGAAGCCATCTCAAAACAACGAAGAATTCTCCTCGTGTTGACAAGATATTCCACTTTAGGCTCTAAGAACATAATGACATCATCCGCGAACTGGAGGTGAGAAATATGGACCTCCTCACCTCCAAAAAAGGCACCCTTCAACAAGTCCAAATCAAAGGCCTTCTTGAAGCAACAACTCAAACACTCAACCGCAATATTAAATAAAAAAGGGGATAACGGATCGCCTTGACGTAACCCTCTTTCCACCCCAAATTCCCCCTGTGGGATTACCATTAACAATAACCGACATACTCGGAGTCGAAATACACCATCTCATCCAATGTCTCCATTTAACCCCAAAACCCATACCTTCTAAAGAAGCATCCAAGAACGTATGATCAACCGAGTCATAAACCTTTTCAAAATCCAATTTCACAATCAAGCTGCCTACTTTGTCATTCTTCCAAGAATGGATGACTTCCTCCGCTATCACGACACTATCCAAAATTTGCCTTTTATTAACAAAAGCCATTTGATTCTCTCCTATCACCAGATTCATAACCTTCTTCAACCGATTGGCTAGCACTTTAGCTAAGATCTTGTACATAGATCCTACTCAGCTAATAGGCCTAAACTCCTTCATAGAAACCGGATTAAGCGTTTTCAGAATGAGAGCAATAAAGGTCTTGTTTAGCTCTTTCACAATACTCCCATCATCATGAAATTCCTGAATAAATTTCATAAAATCCTCTTGAATCATAACCCAATTAGATTTTATAAAATTTAGATTTAACCTGTCCGAGCCCGGGGCTTTATTCCCATCACAACTACAAATGGCTTCCCACACCTCTTCCTTACTAAAAACCTTCTATAAGGCTTCCCTATCAAGATCCGAAATTCTTTTAAAATCAAGATCTCTAATCTTAGGCCGCTTCCACTTCACATTGGAGTAATGATCTTTAAAGAACTTCAACACCCCCTCCCTAACATGACAAGGCTCCGAAACCTTCACTCCATCAAAAGAAACCTCCCCAATATAATTCTTTCTCCTTCTCCCATTTGCCATCACATGAAAAAACTTCGAATTCTTATCACCCACCTTTAACCAATTCACCCTCGACTTTTGCCTCCAAACTTGCTCTTCTTTTCTTAACTCCTTCCAATACCTAGCCAAAAGAGACAACCTCTCCTCTCTCAAAGACTCAGTCCATCCCTCAACACTAGCTTTTTTATCCACTGCAGCCAGCTTATCCTCATATTCTTTAGAAAGACCCAAATCTCTCTTATTACCTCTTAACCACTTCGTAAAAATTCCTTTAGAAGCTTTAAACTTAGTTGCCAAAGAAAAACTGCTAGAGCCCTCCACCTTGCACCCACGCCACCCCTTCACCGCCTCTTTCATCAAGGCACTATCCTCTAACCAACCATTGAAAAAACGAAACGAGCTAGGACCCCAATCCACTCTACTATCTCTAATCATAACAACATTATGATTCGAAAGGTAACGAGATAAACCAATTTACTTTAAAGAAGGGAACCAAGATAAAATCTCCAGATCTAGGAGGAAACGGTCCAACCTAGCCCACGCCTCCTTAACTCTATTATTCGACCAAGTAAAGGTGCTCCCACAAAGAGGGATGTCAATCACCCTAGCTTGAAGAATAAAAGAATTGAAATTGCGAATCGAACCCATATTACACCCCACCCCTTTCCTTTCCTTTCTGTAGCATCTAACACCATGTTAAAATCCCCTCCCAAGCACCACGGCATCGGAAACGAAAACTTAACATCAACGATGTAATCCCACAAAATCTTTCTCTCACTCTCCATATTCGGCGCATAAATATTGTAAAAAACCATCTCTTTCTTAAGGCCTATCAAATCTCCCACCAAAATAATGCAATTCCTAGAAGGAATGCAAGCTGTAACATTAAAGAAATCCTCATTCCACAACGAAATCAGACCACCCGACGCCCCATTGGCATCCACTCCGACCCCTCTGGTTAACAAGTTACCACTTAACGACCTAATAGTGTTACTATCAAAATTCCCCAACTTAGTTTCTTGTAACAATAACACATCAGGTTTAAATCTAAGAACTAACATTCTCACAACCTTTCTCTTTTCCAAACTCCCCAACCCCCTTATATTCCAAGATAACACTATCATCAAAAAGCACTAACTGAAAAAACAAACAAACAGAACAAGGGTCTGCTAACCTTATAAATCTTTGTATCTAGCATCGTCTTCCAATTCTCTTCTTCTAATGGCTTCCACCACTTCTTCTGACACTCCTTCAAAGTCGAAGCCAATCACCCTGCCCGCTTCCAAAATCTTCTTGACTTCTTCCTCTACCATGCCATCCGAACTCTAGTACTGATGTTTAGATTTTCTGGTTGTCTTCTTTTGATTAGAAATAGACCCATATCTTGATTTAGAAGACTTCCGAAGAATAGACTTGGGTTGCCTCACCTCCCTGCCCTTCTCTCCCTCCTACATCTATCCCGCTATCTGCCCTGGCTCGGCCACTGTCAAATTCGGACCACCATCTACCCCTCTGTTAACCTTCTCAGCTGCTACGGTTGCCTCAATCATGATCTCTTTGGTCATCGTATTGTTACTAAAAATTTCCACTTCCTCCTCAACATCCCTCAAATCAGAATTACCTCTATCTTTCCATTTCTCTGAATTGCCATCATCTTGAGCCATCGCACCTTTAAAAACTAACTCAGAATTATCTTCAGCTGCTATCGTTGCCTGAACCAACTTCTCCCTAAAAGAGAAATTATTACTCGACGGATCCGAATCTTCAACAATTTCCATCCTCTCCTTACGAGTAGACTCTACTGAGGCTCCCCACACCACCAGATGATTCTTATCCGCATTGATCGTGGCCTGGACCAGAGTATCCCCCGAATTAGAATCCCCTCTCTCAACCTCCTCTTCCCTATAATCTGCTCTCCCTTTCTTAAAAGAAGAACCCCCATCGCTAGTCCTCCTTATTTCAACCCGAGAGACTCCTTCACCATCTTCATTAATCAGCCTCCCCATACCACCATTCCTATCAAGATTACTCAGAACAATCCTCTCCTCCCGATTTTTACCGTTCAAACCACCCTCACCCATAGTGAAAATCTTATCCCTATTAGACCTTTTTCCAGAAGACACAAGGGAGCCCAAATCAACACACAGATCCAATTTTCTCCCAAAACTCACAGACTTAGCTCTGTTTGCCTTGACAAGAATGGTTAAAAGACACTCTGTTGGGCCTTGCTCGAACTGAACCACTTTTCTTCAGCCCACTGACTAACCTCCAACCCGACCTATTAGAGAGACCTTTCTTCTTAGAGCTTTCCCCTACCACTCTCAGAGAATCCAAGAATGGCCTTTCCAAAGATGCATCCGCTGACTCTGACGACGAGGAGCTATCTACACTGAAACTGACCCCCTCTCTGCCACCACTCTTCTTTTTATCCAAATTCAAAGACCCATTTTGCAGCCTGAATGACAAATGCTTAGGTCTAGCCTTATAGACCCACTTCTTCTTACCTTTACCAATATTACTAGGCACCAGCCTGTCATCTGATATTCCTTTGAACTGCCTAATCTCCCCTTTGTTAGCAACTTTGAATCCCTTTCTGCTCTGACAAATATCATCTTGATGTGCCTTTTGAATCTCGAAAACTGGCTGCCTACTGTTAGCCAATTCACCAACTTTGTCAGACCCAATTTGAAAAATTTCTGTGTTACCCATCCCATAAGACTTAGTCCTTTTTTTCAGATCCAGCTCCTTCTCCAACCATTCTAAGTCCACCGGAATCTGATCTTCTTCCAAAACAACATCAAAGACTTTATTACCACCAATGACCTTGACTTTACAAACGTTTGGTAAAGACCTTGGAATCAAAACCAGCATCCTTCCTCTATCTAGTCTCTCTTTGTACACCGTAGCTTTCTTAACCAGAACCGGTTCTCCAATTTGCCACCCTAACTTTTTGAAAAACCCCTGGTTCCAGCAAGTTAGAGGGACTCCCTTACAAGTAATCCACACCAATCTAGAACTTGGGACAACAGAATCGTACCATCTAACCATAGCTAAAAAAGAGTCTTCCCACAAAACTTATTCTTTATAAAATCTTCCTTTTGAAATTCAGCTTCAAAACACCACAAAATACATTTGTCTCCCAAATACACAGAGGAGAAAGAAATACCTTTGGACTCCAACCTTTCATTGACTTTAGAAACCTTTGTGAACTCCTTTAAAACTCCAACTGCACATTTGTTCAGCCACAACAGATCGTTCTGACTATAATCCCAAGACATGGAGCACATCTTCTCGTCCTTTTTATGAATGTTGGCAAAGTTATCACTATTGTGTCCTTTCACAACCTCCACGAAGCTTGTCTCCTTCTCCACCTTCTTCTGTTCCTGATCACCTCTTATAACCCCTCTGTTCCTATTATTCTGATCGAAATCTCTCCTGATGAAAGATTTCTGCTTCTCCTCCGAAGAATTCCTATTGTTCCAACCAGAAGAAGCTACCTTTGAAACAATAGGACAACCGTACACATGCATGCCATTCGTCAACTTAGCTACTTTAGTCGCTTCTTCTAAGGATTCAAAACGAATGAATGCGAACTTATACTTCCTATGACTCTTTTCAGCAGATAAGAGCACATCTCTAACCTTTCCAAAAGGTTTAAAGATCCCCCAAAGACATAACTGATCCACTTGATAATCTTAGTTGTCAACAAAAATGGAGACCAACTTTGTCCTAAAATCATCTCCATTTCCTTTGCTGACCCAGGCAGAGTTTCTCTCTCTAGAAATCATCTCCCTTTGTGAATTAGGAGGAACCCAATTCTGGTAACCGAAATAGTAACAGGACAAGACCAGCAGCAGCAGCAGCAGCAATGAGGAGTTCCACTTCCTCCACTAGATTTGACTGAAGACAATGTCAACGTGAAGAGGCAAGTCTTTTTTTTTTTTTTTTTTTTTTTTCATAACTGATAAGATTTTTTGAAACATATCTTCTCATGCCTCATAGATTTTTCAGCCTTTGAAATGGTCCAAAATTGACATAGTTGGTATTCTATTTTTTTTCCAAGGTTCTTACCAATTATGAGTTACAAAATTGACACATCTGCACATATTTTCAAAATGCTAAAAGTACGCCATTCCACAAGTTACATGACTTTTACCTGTAATTAAGTCTGTTTTACCTTCAATAAATTGACATCTGCACATATTTCATAATTCCCATACATGAAACTTGTTCTAATAAGAAACTTGCCATCTCCTAGAGCAGGTTTTAGAGTGTAACAATTTTTCATTCCTTCAGGGAAGCTTCTAACAGTCATGAATGGTTGTTCCAGGGGTGTCCCTGTTGTATTCACTTGATATATTGTAGCTTTTAAGCTTCTAACGTTTGATTAGATTAGTTTGGATCTGAATTTTCCTAATATAAATAGACTTTAGGTATTGGACAGAATGATTAATGAATATTCCCCCCCACCAAACCACCTGAACCAGCCCACTCAAAGCACCCAGTTTAGCAAGGAGATCGGCCACCACATTCCTTCTCCTGGGGACAAAATGAACCAAGACCTTTTGACCAATCCTTGACAGGATCTCTCTAATCTCCAAAATAGTATCCATAATATTAACATTACCAACCCCATCCACCCCATTCACCCACGCTATAGCCGATTTGGAATCGCTTTCAATAATAATCCTGTCATTAGAAGAGCAAATAACTGCCTCACATGACTGACAAGCCTTGAGAATAGCAGCAACTTCAGCTAAAAAGGTCGAACAACAACTTGAAAAGACCGAGAACATACATAGAGTAGCCACATTATGATTTGAGAATGCCACCAATACCTGAATGCACTAGATTACCTCTCGACGAATGATAACTCTTATTTTTACACGTTGTGTAGCCCCTTACTTTTATCTTTTATACTTGTTTCCCGGGTAAAACCGGGTATTTAACGGCTTAAATAAGTGTTTCAGGATTTATTCCAGCTGAGGGGCGTTTTTGCATAAAAGTGGAACTATTGGGGCAAAAGTGTAATTTTAAAAACTTAGAATTCTGCGCCCTATTTTGCATTTAGGGGCCACAGAATTCTTGGCAGAGCTTCACTTTTTTGCAGTTTTGCGGCCTAGGGCGCAGAATAGGGCGCATAAAGCATGAATTTGTGTTTGGTGAAAACGTCCTGCAGAAGGCTCAACTTGTGGGGGCCATATCTCTCTCCTCAGAACGAATTGGGTTTCGGTCTATATATGGTTGGAAAGCTCCAGAAGTCTTCTTTCCAACGGTTCTTCAAGATCATGATTCCATTACTCGTGGAGAAAGTTATGCCCGTTTCCGTAACGGTGCGCGCTGCTGGAAACCCATCCGCGAGAGGCCCAATTTTCAGCCACTTTTGCAAGGGCATTCTCGTCCTTTCACCCAATTTATGCCCTAAGCCCCCTCTCCACTATATATACCCCCCTTTTCTTCAGTTTTTCAGAATGCCCAACCTCCCCTCTCTCTCTCTTCCGCCCCACTCTCTCTCTCTTCCATCTTCTTCCATCTTCTCCACCAAATAAGGAGAGATCCAAGCTCCCATGGAGGTTTTTCCTCCATGGGAGCTCACCATACACCTCCACCACCATTTTTGCACCACATCCACCCATCTAGGAGTAGATTACAAGAAGAATGGAGTGGTCTTTGGACCAAAAACGAGCTAGGAAATCAAGGAGAGCTTGGAGGAGTTGTCTTCAAGGGTTGTCTCCTTTACACTCATTTCTTTTTGTATTTCTTGTTTTCTTAGATGTAATCACCAATTTGGGAATTTTGTAAACCTACACTTATTGCAATATATGTATGATTGTTCTTAATTTTCTTTGAGTTTTGTTCTACTCTTTGCTTATTCATGATTAAATCTCTTGTTGTGATATTCATGTGTGTGATGGGTCTAAATTAATGTGTCCATGAATGGGATTAGGAGTAGTGTAATTTAATTTAGGAGTAGAGTAATTTAGCATCCCATAATTGTTGATTGATTGATGGATGATCCAAAATACCATGTTTAGAATGATTTGAGTGTTGAGTATTAGCTCTAAAGAGTGGGAGAAGTTTGATTGATGCATGTACTTGCTAAATTAGACTTTGGTTCAATATTCTTGTACTTAATGGGTCTTTGTTTTCAAAGGCACAATTGCTCACCCATGGTTTGGGTTGGGTGATGGATTGATTTAGGGATAATTCCCAAATCAAAAGAATGAACCCCTAGCTTAAATTGAATGGTCTTAATGAATAACAATCAACTTGTTGCATGTAGTTGTTTGGTAAGCTTGTTTCCATTTTTAGCCATCCTAGGGAGATTGATAAAACCGAATCCGTATCTAGAGCAAAGACAAATTGAATTCCTCTTGTGCTTGTGTAGTTATAGAGGTATTTCATTGCTTAATGCTTTCACTCGGTTGGCCACCTTGTGGATGATATTTAGGCTGTGTGTTATATATTGCGTGGTTCACATTAACATGTCCAGCGTGATATCCTCTACATTTGACCAGTAAGTTGAGAGATCACTAGGCTGGCGTGTAGAGCTCGTGTGTGTGTCCCACAGTCCTTAATGAATCCAAGCATTTATGCATGGATGTAATCTCTAAAACATCGAGAGAGATTAGAGATTAATTAAGGGGACACGAGCATATAACATACGTGTTATATGGGTATCTCGTATTCTTAATGCTTTTACTTGGTTGCCATCCCGTATTTGGTTAGCCATTGTGAATGAATTATTGGCTGTAGTATGGCCCACACGGTTGCGCATTACATGCCCAACGAAATAACCACTGTATATGACCAGACAGTTGAGAGATCACTAGGCTGGCATACATTGCTCATGTGTGTGTCCCAAAGTACTTAATGAATCCATGCATCGTGTGGATGTGATTTCTAAGACTCGAGAGAGATTAGAGATCAATTAAGGGGACACGAGCCTATGATATACTTGCATATTGAGGGACTAAGTGAGTCTAGCACTTAATTGAGAGGATTGTTATGGTTGAGTCATTTCCTTAGTGTAACCACATTTCATGCCATCTCTCCATTCCATCCTATCCATGTATATATTATGTTAGTTAGTTTATTTATTTATATTATTACTTACTTTTCCGCAAACGCAACACACGAGTTCTCTCGGAGTGTTGTAATAATAGCTAGAACCGGTGACGGTCGGCGAATCCCACCTCCCTGCGGAACGATACCCTCACTTGCCGCTGTGCTAGTCCCTATGACTCGCGCGCTAGCGAGGTCGAACTTAAATGTTCAATCTTTTGACCGAAATTGCAACGACGTGTCGTCAACGAACTGTCAACATTAAATTTCAACACATCAACACTCAGAGGAATCCAACCACTACCTGTTTTCCTTGGTTTCTTAATGTCATCAACACACCCAATTTTCAAATTCAACAACAAAACTAAGGGAGGCAACGAGGACCCCGAACCACAGTTCTTAAACCACCAAGCCACCCTCAATTTTACCATATCCACAGCTTTATCAGTGCTGGACTCCCCCTAATTAAAAATACATCATTCCTAGTCTCCCAAATGGACCATCACACAGCATGAAACGCAACCCTCCAGACCCTGCTACTAATAACAGAAGGGCATAGAAACATCCATCCTTACCCTCCAGGCCCTGCTACTAATAACAGAAGGGCATAGAAACATCCATCCTTCCATCAAATCACTACTTGTCTTAGGCAAGCAAGCCGAAATATCCCACCAGTTAAGGCATTCAGACCACAGTACCCACGACCATTCACAGGTAATAAACAAATGATCCCAGAAGGATGAGTATAGGACATCACTTATGCCATGTTTAGTTGGATGGAATGAAATGGAAAAAAAAAAACTTATTCCTAGTTTGCTAAAATGTAATGGAATGAGGATTCCACCATTTTGGTGGAATGGGCTTAATTTCCATCCAAAAACAAAATGGAATTGTCCATTCCAATTTCAAACAAAATTGGTATTCTATAAATACCCTCTTATGCTCCAACTCTATTCTAAAACATGGGTGTTGATATTGACACCTATAGATATGATAAATACACCCATGTTTTAATAAAAAAATTAATTACAAAAATAGCTCAATAGGAATTTACCAATAAGGACAAATTAGTTTAATTAAAAATAAACCAAATACTTAAGAATGTGGTTGAGTGGATAATGGCGAAAATGTGGGGAGTATTAACCACATCAATTCATTTTACGGCATTCGTGACACTTTGAGGATCCATGGTAGGCTGAAGATTAGTTTTAGCTCGAGGGCTTCGAATTCCTATGCCAATTCCTTAGCTAAAAGGGGTTCTAGGGAGGGTGGGGATCTTTGTCATTCGGGCACTGCTTGAGTTTGCTTGTGTTTGTCGTGGTTTTTTGGTTGTGGGTCCTGTTGTTGTGCTTGTTTGTTCTTGTCTGGGGTTTTTTTTTGGCCCTCTTTTGGCCTTGTGCGCCCTTATTGTTTTGCCGTTGGATGTTATGCCTTGCTATTATATTTTGCTGTTTAAAAAAAAAAAAAAAGCCAAATACTATGTACATCCATTAATTACACTCATATCTTCAACTATATCACTTTATGAAAATAAAAATAAAAACCTAAACCCTAATTCTATTTCAAGTATCAAAATTTTAGATTTTGTAGAAGAGAAAACAAACTTAAATTATTTCTGTTGGCTCTTTTGGTTTCATCATGTTTATTATCATCATCATCATCGTCAAGTATTCGAGGAGATGATGCTCAACTATTGAAAACGAAGTAGTAGACAAACCTTCTAGACCTTCCATGTAAGACTAGGTTGACTGTGCAAGACAATGTGAAGGACCTACTCACTAATTCCCACACATTATAAATTCTTCACTTGAGACTCATTTGCCTCGCCTCTTGCACGACTCTTAAACTCCAAAACACTCCCACACCACATCCCAAACTCTCCAAGAACACATTTTTCACTTTCTAAACCCACAAAATCACTACATCCAACATAAAATTCATCATCCAAACTCCAAATGCACTTCACCAAACACCAAATATCCATCTTTCCCACCAATATCCACCATCAAAACCCAACCTTGGAGCACAAAGGGGAGCATCAAGAGAAGAAGCAAGCCAAGCACATCAACATACCAAGAGAGTAGGAGATCTTCACATATAATTTTCTCTACACCTTTCTCTCTTTATCTTCATTTGTAATTTGTTATGGCTTGCATAAAAATCATATCTTTTGTAGCCATATTTTGTAATATGAATTAAAACCATGTTGGCTAAGGCCAAGATGAAACCTTTCCCATGAATCTCCATCACTTTATCATAATGTATGTGTTTTTCAATTGCTTAATGCTAGGTGCCTAGCTAACACTTAGTTGATAATTAGTTGTTGTGTGAAGCATCGAGAGGAGAAGCATACAACGTGCTTGATGAAATGCTCGATACAAGTCTAGTAAGATAGAAATATACGATGCTAGCTTGTAGGATTCCATTTGTATGTGATGTAGAACAAGTGGCTGATGCTTACATGATGATGAGAGAGCATCCTAAATTCAAAGGCAATTAGAGATCGTCGGATTCGGAATGACGTGAAACTTTCACAGTTGAAGCATTTCGACAAGGGAGGAGATAGTCAACAACTTTGCTGTTGGAGCATACCCTTTTTTAGCCGAATTCCTTCGTTTAGGTCCCGAAAAAGCCATAACTTTTATTTTCTAAGTTCGAATCGACTTCCATCAATTCTGGCTTGCTTAGGATTCCTAGCAGCTTTTATTTCCACAATTATCTCAAGTTTGCTATTTTTGGTAATTTTTAGTAATTAGTCCCGTTTCTTGTCCAACAAAGATTAGGGTTAGAGTTTTCGCTTTAAATATACTTGTAAGCCTTTTGGCCGAATGATTCAATTATTCAATAATATTTCATAATTTTCTTTGAGAGTTTCTCTCTTTTTCTGGTGGATTCTAGAGTTTATCTAGAATATTGACGTTGGTTGTATTCTTTTGTGTTTTCCGTTGCGTCAGTATGCCTCTTTGCTTAATGAATTTGTGTGTAGTTCAGATAACCATTGAGAAATAGGTTGTTGGTGCACATGAATATTATTTTTATCACTTGAGAGAGGTTACAGATTAATTAAGGGCATACAAATCTACATACACACTTGCATACTTTATTTCAATGATGTGCCTAAAATTGGTGAGAATTGGATAGGTGGATCCAAGGTCTTAGCCTCATTCACATATATTTATATCCAAGTGCTTGAGTTTGTTTGCTTGTTTAGTTTCATTAATTGCATTATAATTGTAGCTTGTTCTAGTTTAAATTAGAGTAGTGTAATTCAATCATCCAATCTTTGCTTGTCTAAATAGTAGTTTAATCAATCAATTATGGTATTCAATACATCAATCCTCTAGTGGAACGAATCTTATTTATTATTGTATTATTCTCACAGTTCCGTACTATTGTGGGTGCTCATTTAGGAGTGCTCAATAGACAAGTATGTTAATAAGTTTATGAGAGTGAATGTTTCACCATTGAAATGTTGGTGCTAATTACAACATCTCAAGCACAAATGAAAATGACAACACTAAGGGCTCGTTTGGTTGCCCGTACTGTATTGTATTAGGAGTTTAAAATGTATTAGAATAATACAATACAATGTTTGGTTTATTTTGCACTGTTTACTGTATTGTATTAACTAATACATTTTAATTGGTCTAATACAGTGGATATCGTATTATCTAATACATAATATAAGGTTGTATTAGTTAATACAACATAATACAATCTAATACAAAATATCACCAAACACATGATTGTATAAGAATAATACAGTCCAATACAATACAATTCAATTCAATACAGTCCAATACAATCCAATACAATACAATACAGCATACCAAACGAGCCCTTATAGTTTAACGGATTATATTATTTATATTTTACCCTACATTTTTTTTGTCATTTATATTAGCCTATTAAAAGTTTTATAATTTTAATTTCAAATTGGTCCCCCTTGATGCTAGATTGATGGAGAGCTGGATTCGCTTCTGGTTGTGTGAGGTGATATTTCTTATAAGAGCAAATATCCAAGTTGAATACACACTATTTGATGTCGGCAAGGGCCAACAAATTCTGACCTGACCTTAATTTCGATGTCAGAATTTATTGTTAGCTATATATATTGCTCAATCAGAACCGCTCAATCACAACAGGCACTACAAGAAATGGAGTCTTTTTCGAGCGTTAAATGTAGTCAGAAAATGTCAAAAATTCATCAAAAATAAGTATTTTCAATGGGAAAAGGTCGTCGGTCTCCATCGGAAATAATATATTTTTTTTGACGAACCGTCGAAAATACAACATTTCCAAGGGCTATGAGTTGTTGGAGATAAATTGAACTATACCGTTACAAATGGTTTTGAAAATTAGGTTAGGGGATCATTTACAACTGTATATATTTGTCATCAAATATAAGTAGTTATTACATAGGGAGATTGTGGTTGAAAATAATGCATGATCACCCATCACCAAGGAAAGTTCAGTGGTCAGTATTAATGTATTTTCGAGTAGTAAAATGGTTGAAAATAATATATTTTCGAGGAGCTCAACAGTAGGATATTGTATTTTTGAGGACCTGCTAAATTGATCTGATTGATTACTAAATAATAAACAAGTTACTTTGTCAAGACAGGGCAAGATAAACAAAAGCTTAAGAATATTATTTTCAAGCATATTAGAACAAGACCACTTCCTAATTGCCAATAATATGGTTGTGATCTGTCACTACATCGACACACAAATGTTCATACCTAAATAGGATACATTGAGAAAGATCTACCTAACTAGCAAGGGTAGGTAGTTCAGAACCCAGATTCAAACTAATTCAGTCTCATGGCCAAGATTTGTGCGAGCTATCTCAATTGCCAAGGACTCATTCAAATCGATCACTACCTGATTCATGGTTGGCCTTTTGGCTGAAGTTTGAGAAACACAAGCCATAGCTACTTCTACAGCTCTCCAGACAGAGTTCATGTCGAAATCTCCTTGTAATCTTGGATCAACAACATTTTTAATATCCCCTTTTGCAAGCATGAAACTCACCCATTCAATTATATGAGTCCGCTCTTCGAATTTTCGAATTGCTGGTTTACTTGTGATTATCTGTAAGAGAAGCACTCCAAAACTATACACATCACTTTTTTCAGTCAATCTGCTTGATTTGTAGTACCTACAAGGCCATTAGCATATGACTTGGTCTATTTTAACTTTTGATAAACAGAAGTAATTAATTTACTTTCATTCCATATATAAAAACGCTTACTCTGGGTCGAGGTATCCAGGAGAGCCTGCAATGATCGTGGACACATGAGTTTTACTTTCAACTGGAAAAATTCGTGAAAGGCCAAAATCAGCTATCTTTGCCTGGAATTTTTCATTTAATAAGATGTTTGCAGGCTTCACATCTCTGTGGACTATGGGTGGCTTACAGCCACTATGGAGATACTCCAATCCTATATTTCAAATTCATTTAATATTAGATATCCCATTATCAACCATATATATCTAGTAAAACTTGAAAATCATACAAATATATCCCAACCTTGTGCTGTCTCTGTTGCTATTTGAAGCCTCCTTCCCCAACTTAAGATATCTGAAGTACTGTTTCCTTCATCTGTAATAAAATGTGAAAAACTATCATTTTTTATTAATCAATCAAAAAAACTTTGAAATCAATCAAAAAAACTTTGATATATTAATGTATTGTGGATTGTGAAACATAAACTTATACATGTATTGTTTTCTCTCATATATTTGTTGAAGTTAAAATTATCTTGTTCATTGTATAAATAAACAAAACTAGCCTTAACATCAACAGGCCAAAGGGGATAATACCTGTTGGGTTACAACCTCGCACCAATTCACCAATTTTGGGTCAACACACATGTAATTATCTTTAAGAAAACAATAAAATGAAACACAAATTCAGCAATGAACAAGAAGCCAATTAACAAACTAATGGACGAACCTAAGAGATGTGATTCTAAGTTTCCATTAGCCATGAACTCATAGATTAATCCCATGTTCGTGCCATCGTTGCAATACCCAACAAGGTTTGTCAGGTTCTTATGATGAACCCTGAAAAGAAGTTCAACCTGTAATTGAAATCCCTTGTCAGCCTTACATTACTTTATTGAAAATATTCTGTACAAGTTGTGAACATATTATGATATATACCTCTGTTTGAAACTGCTTATCGCCTTGCATTGATGATAGTGAAAGCATCTTCACAGCAACTTGATTGTGATCATCTAAGTTTCCATGATAAACTGTTCCAAAACCACCTTGTCCAACAATCCTCTCAAAGTTGTTAGTGATTCTGACAACATCAGTGTAAGAGAACCTTCGATATTTAAGCTCGAATGACCTATTATTTTTGTTCCGAGTGATGCCTGGAAAATACATGAATGAGTCTCAGAAGCATGGATCATAGAATATTTTTTCTGATAATTTTTGTGCTGCAAAGTCTGCATTAATGTACCTTGGCTTCTTGTTTTGAGGATCCACATAATAGATAATGCAGCTGCTACAAGGACTGAAACTGCGAGAAATGATGCTAGTACTGGAACAGCAATGGTTTTCTTTTTTGTGGATGATGTCGAAAGATAGAGATCTGGATTTCCATCTAAGCTGTAAACAAGATACACGTTTTCAAATTAATTATAATAACTAAGATTGACAAAATGAAAATAGTTTGTAATTAGGATTCCTTTCTAATCTCTTGAAGAAAAAAAAAAATGAAAATAGTTTGTACTTAGGATTCCTTTTTAACTTGGTTTCTCTTTTGGACTTAAAGAAAGCTATTTGAGTAGTTGGGCCTATTTAACTTTAACCTAAGTGAAAGTGTTTGAACTAAATAATTTAGAACTTTACATTTGAGCTGAAAATAAATGTCCTGAATATTTGGGCTGAAAAGAAATTGACAATATAAATTAATTTAATACATAATATATATGTATAATTTTTTGTTGTTGAAAAGTTTGGACCGAGCTACAGTCAGATGTAGTCTCTATTTGCCTCTGCCTTTGCCACCAGAGTTTCTGAACATGTAGGAATAGCCACCGGTTGTTGCACTTGGCTAATAAATATGTATCTATTTTCAATTAATAAGATAATGTGAGTTTTTTTTTTTTTTTTTGAAAGAGATAATGTATTAAATTAGGTGTATTAATACTCAAGGGTTTAAAAATGAAATGTATAAATTGTAAATTTATTTTAATGAGGGTAATATTGACATTAGATATGAATGTAAATTTATAGTAATGGTTTAATTTGCACATTTTAGATATGGATATACTTATAAAATGAGTGTATAAATCATATCTATGGTGGCAACATGCGCACCCTTTAATAAATTCTAAAAAAATATATTTACTTATTAATAAATTCTTCTAAAAACAAGTTAAATACTTCATTTATAGCATAATTACAAAACATAAGAATATCTCCAATGCAAATATACAATTTTGGGTTTCTAACTAGTGATACATCAACATATATATTGAATATGGATCATCTTTGTCAATATATATTTTTTTAATAAATACATATTTCCATCTCCAATGCAATTATTTTAAATCAAAAATGGATATCAAATATGTATCCATATTTGACCAATCATTTTAAGACATTTATTTCACTCTCTCTCCTATTTTATTTAAAATCAAATATGTATCCATTTTGGCCAATCATTTATCTCATTCTCTCTTTTCTTTTATTTTACAATTAAATGAGGTGTAATATTATTAGTGATAAAAAGTTAGAAATCCTAATAAGTTCAATATTCTTTTTCTACATTATTATCTAACTATCCTATGTGGCATTCAATTTTCTCAAAATACATAATAGCATTGAAGATGCTTTAATATGTGACCTCAGCATCAGACCACCTCGGCTTAATGGTGGCAAAATAGGCCGCTTGACCTGGTATCCACAGGCCGTGCCTACTGACCAAGTCTGGTCCCAAGCCAGCCTGTTAAAGTATGCATATATATATATATATATAATTTAATTAGTTTTTAATATTTTTATTTTTGCTCTGTTTTTAATATTTTTTAAATGTTCAAACCGGTAACAATAAATAAAAAAAAATCAAATAATATATGGGTGCAAATATTGCCACCCATAAAACTAATTAGTACACTCACTTTTATAAGTACACCCATGTTTAAAATTTAAAAAATAAATATTACTATAAACACCCATTCATATTGTCAATATTACCCTTATTGAAATGAATATATTCATATTAATACATTTTATTTATAAACTCTTTTAAATTATTAACACACCAAATTAAAAAAAAAAAAAAAAAAAAAAAGAATCAAATCCTCTTATTATGATGCTAACAGGAGCGTAGTTCAACTGGTAGATGGACGAGCTTAGAGCTTGGGCAAATAATTCCCAAGTCTGCAGCTCAAATCCTACCAATGGCGAAAGCTTTCAAAAAAATACATGGTCTATGATTAATAGTTATTGTCAAAAAAAAAAAAAAAAAAAATCCTCTTATTATGATGGTTCAATTTACTTTTGGGAATTAATGTTTTGAATGTAAGAACCTTATAAAAGGAAAGATGTAAAACTTCGTTGATATACAACTATCTTTAAAAAAAAAATTCATTGATATTTAAGCAGTCATTATAAAAAAAAAAAAAAAAAATTGTTCATAACCAGATATTAAAGAAAGACAAAAAAATAAAAAAATAAAAAAATAAATACATACCTCTATATGATCAGAATCCTCTTAAAATTCTTTTTCTATTACTTAGTTATATAATAATTATGTGATGATGAGAAAGTTTGATACTTGAAATAAAATTAGAGTTTAATTAGGGTTTATCATAAGTTTTTATTTTATTTTTATTTTTTTTTATTTTTTTTTTAAATAAAGAGATATAATTGAAGATATGAGTGTATATTGTATTTGGTTTATTTTTATTAAAGTAATTTATTCTTATCAGTAAATTTATGTTAGGATATTTTTATAATTAAAATTTTTAATAAAATATGATTGTACTAATTAGTTTTTTGGATGGAAATATCGGCACACATAATATATATATATATTCAAAAATTTTAATTTTTTAATTTTTATTTTTGACAGCTAACCTTAATGACAGCAGACCATTCTGCCCTTTTTCAGCAATTCCAGCTGGAACTGAACCTTCAAGATTGTTTCCTCTCAAATTTCTGCAGGAGAATAGTATATAATTTTATTTATTTATTTTATTGACAAAGCAACTTCTATTATGAATCACAATCGGATAAACTTACAGCACAGTCAAGAATGGTAGCTCTAACAGAAAATCAGGCACTGGACCGGTCAGATTATTGTTCGATAAGTCCCTGAAAATATGATTGGAAATGTTAATTCAGCTGAATTGATATCCTCATCATGATCAATATATAGTAAGTTAACATTAACTTTGATTCAAATTCATGACAGATTAAAAAGCTCACAGAGATTGTATCAACTTGAGACCAGATATATGAGGAGATATTTCCCCAGATATTCCACTAGAAGACAAGTTCCTGCATTTGCTTGTGCAGTAATTTTAGTTATAATACTAGAAATCAAGATGCGCATATAAAGGTTGTAATAAAACTTACAGAGATGTGATCCTTAGAGAATAATTTTTAGAGTAGCTACAATCAAGACCATGCCACAAGAATTTTACAGGAACACATGGATCTCCTTGCCAATTTTTTTTCACTCCATACTTTGTCTTGATATTCATTATAGCATCAACTAATAGAAAAATGGAAGCAAAATCCATTAGAAAAATAGAAAGAAAAACAGATATCCTCTACAGTTGCCAATAGAAACATATATACCATCTTCTTGGTTGGATAACGATTGTAGAAAAAGTTTCGATACATATGACTCAAGGGCGTTGAGGATGGGAGGCAGTGGTGAATCCACAGTTTTTTTAATTGAAATCTCAATTTTTTCTCCACTAATGGGTTTAGCGTTAATTAAAGTATACGAGCTTAAGTAAGGCACCCCGAAAGGTACTGTTGTCCATTTCTCCCCATTCACATAGATGTCATGTTTTCTAGTCTGGTTATTTGCTTGGCTCTGGTCAAGCTCAGCAAAGTACAAGTATACATAGAACTGCAATGTGGAATCACTTGGCTTCCAGTCAAATACCAATGAATCGTTACCATTTGCTGGCATGGCGGCTGTCTGCATAACCATAGATGGTAGCTCGTTAAAATATATATCGGCGCCTTTGCTGATTTTGAATGAACTATTTACTGTCACCCAGTTGGATCTGGTGAAGGGAGACCATATGCGATCATAATCATCATCTTTGAACCTACATGTTGTAGTTCTAATAAGTAAATTAATAACAAATATTACTCATGAAAACTTTTGTTACAAAACCAAACGATTAACTTGCCTGTATGTTTCATTATCATTGGCTGTTGAACCAATATCCAATCGCCAATAGAGGAGTAATGATATTAATGAATTAGCTGCCTGATAACTGATAGGATTCAAGGGTCTTAATTCTAATGAGGATATAAAAGGTGTTCCTGACCCCTTATTTACAAGACAGACATCTATATAATTTTTTTGAGGGACATGGATGATTTCCTTGGAAAGAATGGTGGATGCATCTGACAATTCCACTGAATCCCACACATCAGCTCCAAGAAGGAGATCAAAACTCGGTAGTTTATTTTGGCCGTCATAATTCCCATACATGAAACTTGCTCTAATAAGAAACTTAATATGTCCTAGAGCAGGTTTCAGAGTGTAACAATTTTTCATTCCTTCAGGGAAACTTCTGACTGTCAGGAATGGTTGTTCCAGGGTGTCCCTGTTGTATTCACTTGATATATTGTAGCTTACACCGGTCTCTGTGAATGTTACGTCCGAAGTGTAATTTATGCCTGTTTTCTTGTCGCTATATGCAGAATTTTCTGGCAATCCACAATCGATGCTAATAAAACCTGACAGAGATAATTTTCAAGAGAAATTAAAAACAAATTAAAGTCTTAATACAAATTCAAAACGGTTGAGTTAATTACTTCAAGTCTAACCTGATTGAGTCTGGGCATGGATGAGAACTGTGAGAGCAAGTATACCAAGAAATGAAAATATCAACAGCTTGAGATTCTCCATATCGCTGTTTCTTCTTCTTGATACGTTGCTCTGGATAGAAATGCAATGCAACTATGCAAGCATTAATCATCAGACAATTTATACTGCCACAATGTAATGATGTACAAGAATGACCAACTAGTACCTTAGTTGAATAAAACACTTGCATTGGTAGTAAGAAGTCTAAGGACCAATCCCTCTCAAGTCTCAACGGACTTTTAAAGGGTTAATTGCATTAACTTACCTTTATTTTATTGAATTTAGCAATATTTAAAAAAAAATCATAAATTAACACAAACACCCCTTGTCATCAAGTCAGTCCGTTAACTTTAACGGTTGACTAACCTAGACCTATGAAAAACCAAATATAACCTTGCCACATCATCTTAAATATAAAATATTTTTAATTAAAAAAAAGATAATATATCGGTCGTATGCGAAAACATCCTCAATTCACAGAGGAGCCTCCTCTGCGAATTACAGAAAGTCGATCTCCGAGATCGGTTTTATAGATACAGTATCTTTTTAACTAGGACTAATTGCACAAACACCCCTAAGTTTAGGCATAGTTGTATGCATATGAAACTTTTACCTATAATTGTACAAACGTCCCATATCGTTAGTTGACTTCCGTTAACTCTAATCGTTAACCACAATTTTAACCCACAATGACTAAAGTGCCCCTAATTACCTATTTTATTATTTAAATTAATAATTAAAAAACAAAATAAAAAAGACAAAGAAAAAAAAAGTCAATCATTTTTTTTTTCTTTCATTTTCTCAACCCCTAAACATAATCCACAAATAAACTTAACAAACAAAAACCAAAACACAATCCCACAAATAAATAAAAAAATAAAAAATTAGAACTTCAACCAAGAAAGTTAAAAATCCACCATTAAAGTTCTAATTTTTTTTTTTTAATTTTTTATTTAAATGAATGTGGTTAACTAGTTGTGAAATTGATGGATTTAGATTTTTATTTGTGGATTCTATTTTTGGTTGTTGTTTGAGGATTTGAGTTTTGGTTTTGATTTGTAGGATTGAGTTTTAGTTTTTGTTTGTTAAGTTTATTTTTTTAGATTGTGTTTGGGGGTTGAGAAAATGAAAGAGAAAAAAAAAAATGCTTGATTTTAGGGTTATTTTGATTTTAGTCCCTTACGTTTGCGTTAATCTGGGTTTAGTCCACGGTTTTCTGACATTACTAAATGCAGTCCAGTAGTTCTCTAACAATGTCAAATCGAGTCCCTACCATCCAATTATGTTAGAATTTCGTTGACTTCCGTTAGGTCAACAAGGGCAATATGGGAAATGTGATGAAAGCTTCTAGAAGCTTTTCTTAAAGAAGGGTAAAAATGGTATTTCATAAACAAGGTTAAAATATTAAACGTTAAATACATAAATTTAAAAATTAAAAAGACACAAATGCCCTTAACAAATTTATATAACTATATATCTACCCAAATTTATAAATATTATTAAATTAAATAATTATTATTATTATCAAAAATTAAATAATAATTAAATCTAATCAAAACTAATTAAATTTATAAATAAAACTAATTAAAACTAATCAAAATTAACTAAATTTAATTATAACTAAAACTAATTAAACTAATTTTTTCTTCTTCATCCACCGTCCATCACAAACTCAAACCCTAACCCATCTTCCACCATCATCTCTTAGACTCAAACCCTAACCCATCCACCACAAACTCAAACACCCAAACCCTAGTCGCCGCCACCACCACTCAAACACCAAAGCCCTAGCCACCTCCCGCCGCCGCCACTCAACACCAAAACCCTAGCCACCCAACGAAATCACAATAACCACCATCCCAATCGAGCCAATCCCCTCCTAGTTGTCGCGTCTTCTCTCTCTCTTTGTGTGTTTGTGTGTGAGAGTGATGGTGGTGGTGGTGTGTTGGTCCGATTCTGGGTTTTAGGTTTGGTAGGGATGATGATGGTGGTTAGGTTGTGCTTGGTGGTGGTTTGTGGGTTCTGTGTGATCAATTGGTTTAAGGTTCGATTGAAGTTTTGGTTAGGGTAAAGATTTGATTCGAATCTGGGATTGGTGGATCGGAGGTAAACGTGAGCGTGAGAGGCTGGAATGGGTGGAAAACAGACCGGCGAAGGGGCGGCGGTCGTTCTGGGTAGAAAACCGTGGAAACGAGGCTGGCAACGGTGTAGAACAGTCGGGTTTCATGTCGGGTCAAGACCAGGTCCGGGTCGGGTACGCGAAGGTTGACGGGTCACCTGGTTGAAGAAGACGATGCTGACGTCACACTAATGCTGTGGGGTATGCTCAACAATGGCTGGGGTGCGCTCAGTGGCCCAAGTTGGCTTTTTTAAAGGTGCAATTGGATCTAAGCTGGGGTGCGCTTAGTAGGCCCAACAGTCCACTTCATGAAGGGCTTAAAGGTCTTTTCACAGGTGTTAGTTTTTTTATCAAGGGCAACAAGGTCATTTTGTCTATTGACTTTGTCAGTTAACGGAAACCATGACTGAACTTAGTAATATCAGAAAACCATGGACTAAACCCAGATTAATACAAACATAAGGGACTAAAATCAAAAATCAAAAATCAAAATAACCCTTGATTTTATTTTTTTTGTCACACGGATCAAGACTTTTGCTCTCAAAATGTTAAAATTCCACAAGTTACAAGACAATAAATTGACATCTGCACATATTTTCAAAGTCTGATAACATCTGTAAATCTGCACATATTTTAAAGCTTGGTGACAAATTGAAATCTGTACATATTTTCAAAATGCTAAAGGTACACCATTCCACAAGTTACGACTTTTACATTGAAAAAATCGACATTGCACATATTGTCAAAGTTCTTTTTATCAGTTGTGACTTGTGAGGTATAAATATCACCGGATCTTTTAAAGTCAATGTATATCCATGAAAACAACTTAACAACTAAATAGACTTGACTAGTTTGCAGTGCCGTCTGGTAGCAGCAAAACTGAAGGCCCAAATTTATTTTTAACTTATATATTTATAGTTATAATTACAATCACAATTACAATTTTAAAATGGAATCTCATAATTCCTAATTTCCTATCAATAATTTTCTAGTTCAAAAAAATTTCTAAAATTTTCAACCATTAATTTCTCACACACTCTACTGTTATTAGTCAAACTTAATCCAACTTAACTGTTGATTGAGTTTACCGTAAAAAAACAATGGTATTTTTGAAATTAATTAGCAACTTCATTTCTGGAAAAACTGATATTCATGACTTGACAAAATAGAGAAAGTGTTAGACTGCAGGTACCTTAGTTTATCACGTTGGAAAAGTAATTAATTTCAAGACTTCTTCAAATTTTGGGACAGAATTTTTTTATAAACATTATGAATCTATCATTTTCACTATAATTATGCATTGAACAACAATCTCGATCGTAACATTTTGTGCAATTTCTCTTCACCACTGTTTTAGGTTTAATTAGGTGTAAAATAACATCTAAGGTCACACAATTCAAGCTTCAAAAATTAGTTCCATAATGCAGAAATGATTCTATGTATAAATCAGTTGATGAAATTAGATTTCCTTAAAATAAAAATAAAAAAAATAAAAAATAAAAAATAAAAAAGTAGTTTTTAAGTACTCACTATATATATATTTTTTTCCAACTTCTTAATTTGGCCTCACCAACAAAATCGGTCCTTAATCTTGATGTGCATATATTCTGGTTCAAGTTTCACAATTTTTAAATCATATGAGAATTTTAAACGTTTTTTTGTATGAGATCCAGTATGTAATATTACTGATCCCAATGTAATATTACATGGTTCTAGTTACATTACAAAGAGATTTGCACATTTCTCAAACAAAAAATTATGCGGGATTCTCACATCTTATAATCATTAATCATTAATTATCTGAAATGATTTTTTGACTAAATAAACGAAAAAAAAGAAAGAGATCTAAAGACATGGGCCAAATTAAGATTTATGACACAACTGTCAGGCAGTCCACATGGGCCAAGGCCCAAATCGTATGAATCCATACGCCCTAGAGTCCAGACTAAGGACATTGTGTTGATATAGAGATAAAAACGGTGCGTGTTCAAGCTCACAGGAAGAGACAGAGAGATGACAAAGAAATCATCTCCATTCTATACAGGCACCTGAAGTAGTACATATTCAACCTTCTTCTTCACCAAGCAGGGTTTTTTTTTTTTTACAAGTTTTGACCTCATTCGGTTCTTTTTTTAAAACCGAACGAGGTTAGTCGAGCTCTTCCGATAACCTCACCGGGGTCACCCTAACCAGATTTTCTGTTTTTGTAAATGATGACTCGACCTAAGGACGGTATTATTGTAGCACATTATTAGTATAGCTAGTTTATGAACCATTGACTCTTGAAAAATTTCAAAGTTTTCATGCCCATAGTTTTCCACTTTCGTGATTTTATTTTTTCAACATTTTAAGGTCTAAATTTGACTTTTTTTTAGTCGGGGTTTGGCTTTGCCTTGTTGAATAAAATTGCTTCTTAAATAAAATAAATAAATAAAAGTGGTCTAAATTTGACATAATTTATCCATTTTTTTCTGTCCAAAGTTACAATTAAATTCTAAATTGGCTTATGTCACGCATTCATTTTTCTCTTTATCAGCTAGCTATTAAGTAAAAAAAAAAAAAAGATAACATTAAATTATTTCTTTGAAACACAAATATTTAAATGAAATCACAGTAAATCTTCAATGTTTTGAAGCACTCGATCGTACACTTTTCAGAAAAATTATATCAAATGAAGCAGAAACATTTCTGTTTTCATCTACACAATACCGAAGTGAAAAAACGTGTAGAATCCTACACTCTATTATTATGCTCACTATTATTACACTCTATTATTCAGAACGGGTAACTAATTCGAATATGTTGATTCGCGCACGAATATCGGAAACGAACCCTACTATTAATCTGTTGATCTGCGTACAGATACCAGAATAATAAGTTTCAAATTCGTTGACCCTCGCAAAGGTACCGAAAATGGATAAAAAGAGAAAATTCTTTAATTTTTATTAATTCAACAGTTGATTATCAAAACCTAATACAAGCTACTTAAATAGTAAAAGAAAACCGAATCCATACGGATTCTGTTTCTCCTAGAATTCTAAACAAGAAAGAAATCTAAACAAAAATCATAATCAATGGGAAAGAATCCCAAATGAAAAAGATATCAAATCTCCTAAAAAAAAATCAAAAGATCCTAAAACATTGAAAACCTATAGGAAATAAGATTTGATTTAATAAAAATCAAATCATAAAATAATTAACTACCTAATTAAATATACAATAAAAAGAAACATAATACAGTAATAGATATTAATTACAAAATAATTTTTAAAATAAAAAGTCTTTAAGAAAATCTTCAATAATATCTCCTACATCACATGATCATGAAGAAATTAACAGTTATGGTGGTTCAATTTATATTGCCATATGCAATTTATTATCATCATATTATTTTTAACTCAATGTTGCTATCGTGTGTAATTAAAATGATACACTTGCGAAAACTACAACTATAAATTTTTTTGTCAAACAAGTGTGTGTGAATAGTTTAAACAAGGACCTTGGCACAAAAAAAGGAAGGAAGTTGATCTGATCTCTGACAAGATCAGTTGATCTATTAATTGGGAGAGACTTGATTGATCTGTTGAGATCAGTTTATTAGAAAATGGGTTTAGACTAAATCAATTTTACATTTTGACTTAAATTTATGACTATAGTCCAGGAAATTTTCTGGTCAAGACGGTTCTGAATTTTCATATTGGATCCTGATTGATACCGGTGTAAAATGTAAATTTTTACATTTTAGAGTATGGGTGACAAATGAGATTCCATTTTTTTTTTTTTTAATTTGCTTTCAGTCCAATGGTTGTAATCTACTTTTAATTCATTTGATTTTTCCACTATTATATTAAAAGTAAATGAGTGAACAGATATTGAAATCATAAAATTTCAGTCAGTAAGTTTTTTTTTTCTTTTTTTTGCTATCTAGGATCCTCAACTTCATCCAGACACCTATCCGCCTAACATCCTCCAACTACATGACTCGTCGTGACCTGTATGTTGGCTTCGTGGAGTAGTCCAGATAAGAAACCTCGGCCCACACCCCTGGCCCCACAAGGATGCAAGCGGATAAATTAAAACTCGCCACCGCCTGGGTAGGATTCAAACCCCATGCCCGTCCTTCCACCAGCAGAGTTAAACGCCATGAGGGCTGACTATAAGGGAATTGCCAAGAGTAGAACCAAGGACTTGGATTTCATCCCCAAGCCTTGGACCACCAAGGCAACCCCCTTGTGGTTCAGTAAGTTAATGTAATCCAATTTGCACTTTTTTACTATTAATTGGTTGTTATGTATTTTCATTTGATATTCTTGGAAAGTGTTATTTTGTAGGGTATTCTTAATTCTTGCAAAGAAATATATTAAAGGCAATTTAGTGATTTGAAATTAAGTAAAAAGTCAAGTATTTTTTTGTTTTTGTTTTTTTTAGGTATTTTAAAGTTGTTTGACCATTAAAAATAATAATAATAATAATTAATTGGTCTTATTAAAGGGCATGTTTACTGATCAGGAATCCTCCCTAGAAAAGAGAATCAAGTTCCTGATTTCAGGTGTTTACTAAATTTGTGGGGAATTAAGTTTCATGGACCCCACACACGTTTCAAAATATATTAGACCAATTAATTAAGTTTCTTTTCAATGAACCTGGCAGTACCAAATTTAGTACTACCAGGTTCAGGTTTTAGAGTGTAGCAATTCTTTTTCCTTCAGGGAAGCTTATCACATTCAAGAATTGTTCTATGTTGTCATGTTGTATCCTGGTGAAATGTTATTGCTTACACCGGTGTCTATGAATGTTTCATCTGAAACGTAATTTAGTGATTAGATGGTTGGGCTCATCAGACCAAATGGATATATCTAATACCTTAAAATGTTTGCTGCAATTTCAAATACTGCTTTGGCATCATTTTAATTATGATTGCACTGGAAGTGGTGTTAGAAGAAATCACACCATATACTTAGGCTTAAGTTAAAATTCAAATCAATACTTGGCCTTTTATCTGGGCTAAAGATTAATTTTTCTGTAAGTCAATTAGCCGGTATCAATTCTTTGAAAGAGAAAATCAATGCATTGGCTAATTTGTTTGGCCTTTCGGTGGGGAATTGAGCTCTCAAATATTTGGATCTCCCCATGGGGAGATAGCCGCATATCCTCAAGCTTTTGGGATCTAGTGATTGCCAATATTAATGTATCATGTGTTGGATCTATTGCTTCAACTATCATGTATGCCTTCTACTTGCATATAACAGATGAAAGTGATTTGTTGTGCACTGTGCCTGTCATCAACATGAAGAGAGCAGATCTGAACTCTCATGATGAGCTTAAATGGTTACTGGATTCCTGCCAAATAGATCAATCATCCTTAATTTTTATAGATGAGATTGACCTATCATATTATGATCTGTTTGGAAGTCTTAAATTAGTTGTAATCAATGGTCACAGGCACCCAATGAGGCAAGAGGCACTGAAAGAGGCGGTCGTAGAGATCTTCAATTGCAGAAAGGGTGAATCTATATACCCTTGGGTTGAGACTGTTACCATTGGGGAGGATTGCTCATGGTGTACTCTAGTTGCTGAAAAGTTTGCATTGACATCACCCAAGATTTTGGCTGGGCAGAGGTTCAGTAGAATTTTGCTCGCTGGCATACTTGTAGATACTGGAAACCTAACAAGTGTTAAGTGTACCTCCAAAGATAAGTACATGTCTACATTGTTGATCAATGGTGCTGGGCGTTTTGGATGCAATGGTCTTTACCAAATATTGAGATATAAAATGTATGATGTATCAGATCTCAAAGTAGTCGATATTTTGCGCAAGGATTTCAAAAAATGGACAAGAGTAGGTAAACCAGAAAGTGCTGCTTCAAGATCGATAGTATCACACATTGGGATGAGTTCTATTGGAATTTCAGTTGAGCAGCTTCTTACTCATGAGGACGCTTCAACTCAAGAAATAAAATACTTCCAACAGTTGGAGAAAGTTCGGTTACTCATGATTGTTTCAGGTTATTATGGTCCAGAGAAGAACTTCAAGAGAGAGATTCTAGTCTCTGCTGAGTCTGTGGAGCTTATGAAGAATTTGCTCTCCTTCTTCAATTCAAACGCCTCACAATTGCCACTAAAAGTCCTGCATTGACCAGGACTTATAGAAGAGATGAGAGCATTTGAGGTAGACAAGATTACATCAAGGAAGACTATTGAGCGGCTCTTAGAAGAGTTTGGTGGGACATCCAAAAGCTAATGGGGTTGGGTTGGTTCCTGATTAAAACACATCAACACTGAGATACCTGTGAATCTCCTTTTTCATTTTGCAAATGCCATGCCAAATGATAAAATTGAAGGCTGTGACTGTGCATTAGCAAAAAGATATTTTGCAGCAATGTAATTAAACCAGCCACTCCTACTTACATTTTGGCTTTTGCACTTCATCACATTCTGAGTAGATTAGTCTATATATTGTCTGGATTCTATAAAGGGAGTGTTACTGAGTGTGAAAAAAAAAGAAACGTAATTTATACTTGTTATCCTATCGGTGTATCTGGAATCTCTCGGTATTCCACAATCTATGCTGATAAAGCCTGAGAGAGAGACATATAAAGTCAGGAAAGTAACAGAGGAACTCGTAATAGATAGTTTGTGAATAATAATGAAAATTGAGATATTGAAACCAGCCTGTTTGATTCTGGGCATGAACCTGCCGAATTACAGTAAGACATATAAAGATCAAATGCTGCATCATCTCCATTTCCATTTCTGGCTCAGAAGAAAAGGGAAGCAGGTACTATTGGTCAATTATAAGGTTCAAGTACAATAATGAACATAACATTTAGGAGTCAATCAATTTTTTTTTTTTTTTTACTGTTTACTATATCCATGATGCCGTAAGCAGATCATGTTATTTAACTCAAATGTCTCCATCATTTGTAATCACTATGACGCACTTGAATGCATAAAATTCAACTTTGAATATATTTGTAAAACATTTTTTGAGCAGGCTAAACTAGGACAACAAATTAAATAAAATTAATACTTTGAACAATTTGGTTAGTTTGGTAGTTACTTTCATGTAATATAACACAATTTTTGCTCCGTGAGAACTTGTCAAAGTAAAAGTAAAAGTTGAGTGTACTAACTAAAACCAAACACACCCATTTTACAATTCTTATATCGATAATGTTAATAAGTGTATGGGATTGAATAATGTTTAATTACAATCCAAAAGACAATACTAACAGTTTAACTGATTATATTAGTACAAGAAGGCAATAAACCAAAGATGTGGATGCAAAAGGGACATCATTGTAGAGCTATATCAATTGACTTATGCTATTATGTGAGGAGAATTTGAACTGATAAGAACTTTCGTGATTTGGAGGTTTTTAACAGGGCTCTCCTTGCGAAGCACTGTTGGAGACTTATCAGGAATCCGAATTCCTTAGCTGGGAGAGTTCTTAAAAGTTGTTATTTTTCGGATTCCTCGTTCATGGATGCTAATCCGAAAGGTCGAGGCTCGTTGATTTGGCAGGGTCTGGTTTGGGGCCGAGGTGTTATTGAGATGGGGTCCCGTTGGAGGATTGGTAAAGGAGATGCTATTAAGGTCTACAAAGACCGGTGGATTCCTAGACCCTCCACTTTCAAGATTATTTCTCCTATTATGTTGTCTGAGAATATTACGGTTAATTGTTTGAAGACTGCTTCCGGAGATTGGGATACTAACTTGATTCTGAATAATTTCCTAGCAGCCGATGTTGACCTAATTCTTTCCATCCCTCCTTCTATTTCTTCTTCTGATGATACTCTGTTGTGGCACTTTGAGACGGATGGCGAGTATTCGGTCCGTAGTGGTTATCGGGTGGGGTTGGAGTTTCCTGGGGCTAGCGCCTCTTGTTCGTCTAGGACAGATGGGGCGGGTTTGTGGTGGAAAGCTTTGTGGCGTCTTCATATTCCTCCTAAGGTTAAGCTGTTCTTATGGCGGGCCTGTCACCACAGACTCCCTTCTATGGTGTGTCTTGTGCAGCGTGGGGTTCCTGCTGATCCGGTTTGTCCCCGTTGCCGCCGGTCCCTGGAATCTATATTCCATGCCTTGTGGGGTTGCTGCAGATTGGCTCAGGTTAGGAATGATTGCAACTTTGCTAAAGTTATTAAGCTGCCTGCGGATTTGCATTTCCTTGAGTTTATGCTTGTGTGCTTGCGCAATTTGAATTCCCATTCCCTGGAGCTGCTCTGTATTATTTTTTGGCGTATTTGGTATTGTCGAAATCAGCTGGTGCATAATGTGGCTGAGCATGATGTTGGGGCTGTTTTCAGCTGGGCTTGTGACTTTATTGTAGATTGGAGAGCAGCAAACCTGGTAAGTTTTCCTTCCCCTAGGATGGCTGCTGGGATTAATGTTAAGTGGAATCCCCCGGACGTTGGTTTCTTTAAGATAAACACGGATGCGGCTACTGATTATTTGCGCCGGAGGATTGGTATTGGTGTTGTTATTCGCGATGATTCTGGTGTTGGTCGTGTTGCTGCAGTAAAATCCTTAAAGGCTACTTTCTCTCCTCTTGTGGCGGAAGCTTTGGCTGTCAAGTGTGGCATTTCTTCGGCTCTGGATTCGGGTTTTATCCCTTTTCAAGTTGAGTCTGACTCCCTTCAGCTTGTTAATCTTCTCAACAATGGTGCTGTCCCTTTTTCTGATGTGGGAGTTATTATTCGTGAGATTTTGGCTCTTGTCGAGGCTCTCCCTTGTTGGTCTATCTGCTATGTTCCCAGGGAAGGTAATCGTGTGGCTCACAATTTAGCAAAGATGGCTCTGTCGGTGGTTTCTGATTCTTTTTGGTTGAATGTTTTGCCTCCCTGCGTGGAGGAGTGGGTTTTGTCTGATGTTTCTTGTTAGCTTGCTTCTGTTTGCCTTTCTTTCAAAAAAAAAAAAAAAAAAAAAAAAAAAAAAAAAAAAAAAAAAAAAAAAAAAAAGAACTTTTTTTTTTTTTGAAACATATTTTCTTTGCCCCATAGAATTTTCAGAATTTGAAGTGGTCAAAAATTGACAGAATTGATATATATATATATATATATGTATGTATGTATGTATAATTAGTACACCCATAAAACTTATCAGTACATCCATATTTTATTAAAAAAATTAATTACAAAAATATCCCAATAGAAATTTATTAATAAGGAAAAATTACTTTAATTAAAAATAAATCAAATACTATAGACACTCATTAATTAAACTCATATCTTCAACTATATTTCTTTATTAAAAAAAAAAAAAAAAAACTTACCTTTCAAAAACAAAAACAAAAAAACTTATGATAAACCCTAATTAAACTCTAATTTTATTATAAGTTTCAAACTTTCTCATCATCACATGATTATCATATTATTTTTATTTTTCTTTTATGTATAGTTATGAAGTCTATCAATAAACTATATATATATATATATAATGATAGCTATAGATATTAACAAGTTTTTTTTTATTTATTTTTTATTTTTTTATTTCTCAGATAGCTATATAAATAAGAGAATTTTAGATTGAAAATCTCTTGATCTCATATACGGGTCTACGTATTCTCTTTTATAAGGCTCCTACATTCGAGATATTTCCAAAAGTAAATTGGACCATCCTTAAAAGAGAATTTGATTCCAAAAATAATATGATTTTTTTTTTATAAATTGGTTGTGATAATAATTTAAAAGTGTTTATAAATAATATGTATTAAAATGAATATATTTATTTCAATGAGGGTACTATTGACATTAGGATGGGTATTTATAGTAATATTTATTTTTGAAATTTTAGATATGGGTGTACTTATAAAAATGAGTGTACTAATAAGTTTTATGGGTGTCAATATCTAGGGATGACAAAATAACCCGTGGGGATGGGGACCCGCAGGGACCCGCACTTATGGGGTGGGGATAGGGATGGTAAAATTCCCCGTGGGGAGCCGCACTTTTGGGGTGGGGATGGGGCGGGGATGGGGCGGGGATAGTCTAACCCGCAATGGGTATGGGGCGAGGATGGGTTTTATACTCCCCACCCCACCCTGCCCTGCTTTAAATAATACTTAGTTAAACTACATAGTTTCAAAGAAAATAAATGTATCTAAAAAAAAAGATATATATATATATATACATTAATCATAACTTTACATCTCTTTACCGTTACTTAACATAAAGTGACAAAACAAAATACTATTAGAAAAACCCTATACGCTAACTTCAACTCTAAATCTCTAAATCTCTAATCCTCAAACAACTCAAAGTTCACCATTCGGGCTTCAACCTCAAACACAAGACTATAAGAGGATATACAGTAAGTTTTTTTTTTTCAAATAACTTTTAAAATTAAAAGTTTAATAACAACGGTTTTTTTTTTTTTTTTTCAAGTTTATTACTTTAATAATTCTCAACTCTTGAATTAAATTTAATTCGTTTATCACTACTTCAGGTAGGCACAAATATGTCTACAGATGCACTAGAAAGTGAAGACCCAATACTGGTGTTATCAAGAGAAAATTGTGTAAACATACAAGAACAACATGGGGTGGAAACAAACTAAAGAAGAGAGAACTAGATAAATAAATGCAACTATTAGATGATTAGCGTTACGATTTTCGAATATTTTGACTTCATACTTTATGTTTATGTTTGAAAATGATTGAATTTACTTGTGAGAATTATGTTTATGAGATGTTTTTTAATAGTTGCTTAGAATTATTTACTACTTTATATATTATATCATATTCAATGGTTATATATTTAATATTTAAATAAATAAAAAAATTATAAATGGGGTAAATGGGTAGGGATGGGGAAAGCACTCCCCATTGTACCCCGCCCCACCCCAACACGCTCCATCTATGGTGGGATTTTATGAGGGGATGGGTTTCCAAAAAATAAATGGGGTGGGGTGCGGGGAAGGTCACCCCGCTCCGAACCCGCCCCATTGCCATCCCTATGTGGGGATGGGTTTCAATTTAGTGGTGATAGGGCGAGAATGAGGATAGATAATAAAACTCGCAATAAATATGGGACGAGGATGAGTTTTATAATCCCCACCCTGTCTCGCCCCTCTTAAAAGTAATATTTATTTATTTTATTATTTATTTCTATGTTTATGTTTAAAAACGATTGAATTTATTTGTTTAGTTTTGAGATTTATATTTATGAGATGATTTGCAATAGTTTTTTTTAGAATTCTTTATATATTATATCATATCCATTGGGATATATATTTATTATTTTATTAAATATTTTTTTTGACAAGATTTAAAAAAAATTAGATAAATTGGTTAAATGGGGTAAATTGGGTGGGGATGGGGAAAGCATACCCCGCCCTGCCCTGCCCCGCTCCATCTATTGAGGGGTTTTATGAGGGGATGAGTTTTCAAAAAATAAATGGGGTGGGGTGTGGGGCTAACCCACCCCATTGCCATCCCTATCAATATCCGCACCCATATATATATACACACACACACACACACACACACTCACAAATGTTCAAGTCAGTGCGCACATATATAACTTCATTAGTGCGTTGGATGTGAACCATTATATTTATATACTTTAACTCAAAGTGTATGCACTTGTCAAAACTTCTCCATAATTTGTTGTTCATATGTATTAATATTGATGTAGTTACATTAGTGCGCACTGATGTGAACGAGAACCAACTCAGAATTGGTAATATATATATATATATATTACCAATTCTGAGTTGGTTTTAATTGTATTAATGATCAACTGAGAAGTACTGCATGAGAAATTGCAAATACTTACGGCTTACAGCATTCTATCACAAATATGTTCTTCTAAAATGTCAAACTTTTATGTCATTTAACATAACCTAGAAATGATTCTTTGCAGTTGCACACATATATACAAAGGAAATCACATAAAAGAGTCCACATTAAGCCTATTCACAAGAAGCTTTAGAATATTATTTTCAGGTACTAGAACAAGACATGTTCTTAATTGTCACAAGCTATTTATAATATGGATGTAAAAATAGAATGTTTATTCAAATCGATCACTACCTGATTCATGGTTGACTTTTTGGTTGAATTTAGAGAAACACAAGCCATTGCACTACTTCTACGGCTCTCCAGAGGATTGCTGACTCCTAAGAGCAAATGTTTGGAGTTTTGGAATTGTACAAATTCACGGATGTGAATTGAAAATTTTACCATCTTTTTATCTTTTCATTTGGTTTATAATAACTTCAAAATTTAGACGAGATGAGGTTGGTTCGGTGGTAAGCCCATTACACCTATACCAAGAGGTTACGGATTCAAGTCCTCCTCTCTCTAAAAAAAACCCCGAATTTATGTAATAGTGAAAATTCATACTATGTCTATCCAACAATCTAATTTCAGTTTGGTTTCACAAGACGACCAACTCACTAACATTAACTTTAATGTTCCACGAGTCAACTCAGGGCCCAAAACCACCCAAGCTCGGTATTAGTTGGCCCAACTTCAAGTGTTCCGGTTTACATGGACCTAGGCCCAAATCATAAAAATACCACAAGGCCCAGACTAAAGACATCGTTTTGATATGTAGCATGAAACGGTGCGTTTTTAAGCAGATGTATAAATAGAGACATAGAGAGAAGACGAAGAAATTCTCCATTTTTGGGCAATACTATTATTACAACTCTATTTTGGGCGGTCCTGTATTAGGGTGTTTAAATACTATTATCCGCCTACATGTCTACATGAGCAATGTGTATTAGAGTGCTTAAAAATTATTGCAGTAGCATTCAAGTGCCAAATTTTCTCCTATAAGAACACAATTTAAGCATATTTATAACATACTAATATAAACATCACTGCACTTTTACCATGTGTATTATTATTATTGAATTTATGTTGCTCTTACGTGATAAAAATGTGATTATGTATATTAATATGCTATAAATATGTTTAAATTGTGAGCCAATAGGAGAAAAAATGATACAAGTGCACTTATGTTATGTTTTATTTCTAATTTTGATGTTATGCTTTCATTTCTTTCTTTGTCAGCTATATATTCACTTAAAAAACAAAACATTAAATTATTTGATCATCAAGATATTAAATCACAGTAGATTCAATGTTTTAAGACACTCGTACACTTAAAAATAAATAAATAAAATTACATTTAATTAAATTACATTTCTGTTAATTTTCATATTTATTACACTATAGCGAAGTGACACACAAAAAATATATATATATATATCTCTCGAATCACACTCTGGACTTCAAGTAGGATATATATTTTTTTGAAATGGCAAGCTTTATTAAGGAAAACAAACGAAAAGCGAAACAAAACCCCCCGGGAATGAAGCGCACAAACAGAAGCACAAAGCCCAACAAAGCACCCAAAAACAGAAAGCACAACACCAAAACAGAGCCGAAAGACCAGCCCTAAAAACAGAGCACACCTAGACAAAACAAAAAGAGGCAACACCAGAAAACCTGGGAACCCAATGTTAAAAGCAACCAACAAGCAAGAAAGGCAACACCAACAAAAACAAAAGCCTAGATATCACCTCATTCAAGCCTGTCCCGGCACTTGCTGGAACCCATTTTTGCCAAACTGTCTGCAAAGGCATTGTGATCTCTAGACATAAAATTGATGTTCAAGTAGGATATATATAAAATAAAAGTACTACCTTGCTAGGGGAAATAATTCAGAATGCAAATTTAAATTGACCAATTCGACAGAATCTTTCAGGTTGGTTTCATCATCCACCTCCCCACAGTCAGTCTCGATTGCCAAACATTCATTCAACTCCATCACTACCTGAGTCATGGTTGGCCTTGAGGCTGAATTAGGACAAACACAAGCCAGAGCTATTTCTACAGCTTTCCAGACAGAGTTGATGTCGAAATCTCCATGTAATCTTGGATCAACAACATTTTTAATATCCCCTTTTGAAAGCATAAAACTCACCCATTGACTTATATGAGTCCTCTCATGTGATTTTTCAATCACAGTTTTACTTGTTATTAGCTCTAAAAGAACCACTCCGAAACTATACACGTCACTTTTTTCTGTTAACCTGCCTGATATATAGTACCTGAAAGGCCGAAATACATAGCTTAGTCTATATAAACTTAAAATACATCGTGAAACTAGTTTCTTTTATGTAATGGTTCTTTTATGAAACTAGTTCCTTACTCGGGATCAAGGTATCCAGGGGTGCCGGCAATACTGGTCATGTGAGTTCCACTTTCTATAGGAAAAATTCGGGAAAGTCCAAAATCAGCTAATTTGGCCTGGAATTTTTCATTCAACAAGATGTTTGTGGACTTAACATCTCTGTGGACAATTGGTGGTTTACAACCACTGTGGAGATATTCCAATCCTACACATTAAAATTAATTTGACAAATATATTAGTTTCCTTAATTACAATAATAGTAAAAGAAAATGCAGAAAGTGAAAAGTAAAATTGCGGATCAAGTGCTGACCTAGTGCTGCCTCTGTTGCTATCTGAAGTCTCTTTTCCCAGCTCAAGCTGTCTGCAACTGTCTTGTCTGCATCATTTAAAAATGTATAAGCCTTTTAAGGATTCGTTTCAATTAATGAAAAAAATATATTAAAATCCATTGACAGGATGTATACAAGCAGATTTAGCTAGCTATATGACTGTTGAAATTAGATTGAAAATGAAAAGAATACCTAAAAGATGTGTCTCTAAATTTCCATTAGCCATGAACTCATAGATTAGTCCCATGTTTGTGCCATCGTCGCAATATCCAACAAGCGATGTCAAGTTTTTATGATGAACTCTCATTAGAAGTTCAACCTGTTAAAGAAATATATATATATATCTTAGCCTTGTGGTAACTATTAAAAAAATTGTGAAATTTCTATTCAATTGATGATATATATACACCTCGGCTTTTTTTTTGAAAGGCAAGAGTTTATAAAAGAGGCCAAACACGGCCAAGGCACAAAGGCCACACCACACAACAAAGGCCACAGCCAGCAAGGGAACACAAACACCCAACCAAAGCTAACGCCAAGACACCCCAAAGCACACAAAACAAAAACAAAAACCCCAACAAAGAGACCCAAAAAACAGCAAACAAGAGCAACAAACCAACAAAAGAACACGACCTAAAACAAACACAAAGCCAAATTACAATTACAACCAAGAAAAGCTACAAAACGAGCAAGAACTTCCTCTTCCCTTCTTGCAAAACCTTTAGCACCTCCTCAACCGCCATTGAAAATTTCTGCCTGAGAACCGAAAGAGCTACGTGCCATTAACCTCATTTAACCTAGCAACATCCTCTTCCTCTCTTCTTGCAATAACATCAGCCAATTCCTTAACTGCTTGTAGCCTTGAATTGATGATGGAGAGAGCATCTTCACAGCAACCTGAGTGCTGTCATCTAAGCATCCATAGTAAACTGTTCCAAATCCTCCTTTTCCGATAATCCTCTGGAAGTTGTTGGTCATTCTTACAACTTCGGAGTATGAAAACCTTGGATTTTTCAACTCAAATGAACCACTCATTCCATTTGATTGGGCTGGAAAAATTTATGAGCCCGGAATTAAGAAATTAAAGATTGCAATTGACTAAAAAAATGACATCTTACTGCTGAGAAAATATGTTACAATCGACGGCAAAAGAAAATACTGTTGTGGCAAAAAGTTTTGCCGCAGGAAAACGTTTTTGTGGCCGAGACTTAAAACTGCAGCAAAAAAACTATAATTTTTTAATATGCATGTTTTTCAGGTTTTTGCAGCAATTTTTATTTTTATTTTTATTATTTTTATTTTATTTATTTTTGTATAGTGCATGAAATATGAACTAGGTTCTAAAACTTCAGATAATTTTATGTAGTGGTTTTTGTACCTTGTTTTCTCCTTTTGAAATAAAATAGCGTAGCCAATATTGCAATTAAGAGGACAGAGATTGCAACAACTGATGTTACTACATGAACTTTCATGGAGTTTGTTTTTTTCTCTGCACATGATCCCGAAAGACAAAGATTTGGATTTCCTTCCAAGCTAGAAATCAACAGATGATAATAAAATATCAAGATTCCATACGATAAATCTACTTTGTGGAATCAAGAACATTAGATTTAAAGCAAAGTACCTTAGTGATAGCAAACCATTCTTCTGTTTTTCAATGAGTCCAACCGGAACTGAACCTTTAAGATTGTTTCCTCTCAAGTTTCTGCAAATGAATATTAGTTCTAATTTTTTTTTATGCATTAAGATTGATTCCTTGAAAATACAACTTTGAAATGGAAAAGAATAGAATAGCAAATACATGTAATAAGCATCATCAATCTTAGTCCCAAATAACTTACAGCACAGTCAAGAATGGTAACTGTAGTAGAAAATCAGGCACAGGTCCAGTCAGGCTATTGTTCGATAAGTCTCTGAAATGTACTCAAAAATGTCAATTGGTTCTCAACAATGATAGGAAACATTAACTTTAATTGAGATTCTTGTCAGATTTAATCTTACAGATATCGTACTGATCTGAGATCGGAAATAAAAGGAGATATGTCGCCCGATATTCCACTTGACGACAGGTTCCTACAAATTGCACAATAATTTTAGTAACAGTACAAAATTCAAGCTCCAATAATTATAGCATGCTTAGTTTAAAGGCTGATGCAGCCATCAAAGACGATACGGCAAACAAAAGTTTGGATTTCATGGAGCGGAGGAATCGACTCGAAGTCAAAGGGTGCGGAAAGAAGGAAGCAAAGACTTGGCTTGGTCGGAATGGTCGAAACGGTCAGAATGGTCAAATTTCGGGGGTCTTTTCAGAGGGAAAACGAACTCAAAATTGACATTATAATATATTATCGGAAATCCCAAGACGAGCCCTACAAATGTTATGAAGACTCCGTCTTCTATAAAGGGCTTCAGAATATCCAATTTCGGCCATCTAGATTATTGCGCGAAGACTTTAGTTGGACGAGAGCTGTGAGCTGGACGAGATGATCCGGGCTGATTTTCGTGGACCTCTACAGAGAGCATATGAGGTCGGATCATCTATTATAATATGTTTCCGGAAAGCCCAAGACGATCCCTACAAATGTTATGAAGACTCCGTCTTCTATAACGGGCCACAGCATATCCGAATCTAGCCGTTTAGTTTCTGGCGCGCCAAGACAGTAGTTTCTTGTTTTATGGTTTTTAATTAGTGTCATGATTCAGTATATTTATTTTATTTCCTTTTAGTTTATATGTAATTAGGTTATTAATTATTTTATGATTTGATTTTTAAATCAAATCCAATTTCCTTTTCTAGATAGGTTTTTAATGTTTTTGGATTCTTTTGATTTTTAGGAGATTTGATTTCTTTTCCATTTAGGATTCTTTCCCTTTTGTTTAGGATTTTCTTGTTAGTCAAGTTTTGCAATTCTATTTAAGTAGATTGTATTAGGGTTTGAAAGGTGGCTTTTGATTAATAAAATTCAGAGATGTTTCTCAACTATCCATTTACATTATCTTTCGTGCGCGAAGTCGATTATCGTATTTGAAGCCTAATATTCCGGTATTTGTGTGCGAATCAATGGAACATTAGTAGGTTGTTTTCAATTTGTTTTTTGTAGGTTTTTCTCGACAGAGCTTCCGTTACATCAGTTTGGTATCAAAGCCGTGTTCGTTCGGGACATCAACATGCCGCTGAAGAGACGACAACCTAACCAGATTCCCGTAGAAGAAGCCATCGAACGTGACCACATGGCACGATTGGGGCAACGGGTTTCGCGATTAACTAAGCAAATCGCTATGTTAATGGCCAACCAAAATACCTTCCGTCCCCTAGACTCAAGTTCGAATAGAGACAAGGAAGAGAGTAATGAGGAGAGCAGCGAGGAAGACTTGGTTCCGCAGCCGCGTCGAAGAGCTCGAGCGCGTGAAAATAGCCGGCGGTGGGAGTCAGGTATGCAGACAGATATTCCAGAATTTCAGGGTGACCTTACGCCTGAAGAATTCCTCGATTGGCTCAGAGTCGTGGAAGAGATCTTGGAGTTTAAAAACGTGCCAATGAATGCAAGGGTAGCCTTGGTGGCAACTCGGCTTCGAGGACGGGCAGCCGCATGGTGGCAGCAACTCAAGCTCTCACGAACTCGAATGGGAAAGTCAAAATTAACGGATTGGGAGAAGATGAAGAGAAAGATACGATCAGAATTTTTACCCTACAACTTTCAGAAATTAATGTATCAAAAATTGCAAAAATTGCGTCAAGGTTTGCGGACAGTTGATGAGTATACAACGGAGTTCTACCAACTACTTGTGCGTAACAATATTTAAGAAACTCAAGATCAATTGGTATCTAGGTATTGCGGTGGCCTTCGTTCGCAAATCGTTGAGGTTGTGAAACTCTTTGACCCAGGTACTGTATCTGCAGCCCATCAAAGAGCCTTGCAAGTGGAGAAGACCGTCACATGTAGAAGAGGAGGCGGATTGCGATCAGGCACCAGCAGCGGCAGCGCAACCAGCCGAGCAGCGGTGGGCAGCAATGGCGTCATTCCACGTCCAGTTGCTAACTCGAAACAGCAAGCTAGGTCGTCGAGTGGGTTGAGATGCTTCAGTTATGGTGGCGTTGAACACATACAGTCCGAGTGCAAGAAATTGGGCAAGAAAGTATTGATCGCCGAGACTGAAGAAAAAGAAGAAGCAAGCATTGGAGCTGAACCCATATTTGATGAAGAGGAGGAAGTCCAAGAAGAAGATGTGGAAGTTGGTGAAGAACCTCAGTTTGATGAAGTAGAGACCATGGAAGAGGACCTTGTGGACAGCGACACTGGTGCTTTGTTGATGGAGCAGCGTCTCTGTGCAGAGATGCAGCAGTTTGAAGATGAAGACGAAGCTGAAACAAGGGACGAACTGCAGTTTGATGGAGAGGAGATGGTCAATGAAGATTGGGTGGAGGGCGATGTTGGCCTGTTGTTAATGTTAAGACCTGCTTCCATAACAATTAATGAAGAGTTTGGACCAGAAATAGCTGAATTGGAATGGCCGGCAGCAGCAAAATGTGACAAGGAGGAGGCTTTGAGCAAAGGCAACACAGCTGCTGAACAAGGGACAGCCATAGTTATGAGGCATGTGTGTCCGTCTCCACGTGTAGATGGGAGTGATTGGCTTCGGAACAATGTGTTTCATTCGACTTGTACCATACTTGGCAAGGTGTGCCGATTTATTGTTGACGGAGGAAGTTGCGAAAACATTGCGTCTGCCGATATGGTTAGCAAATTGGGAATCAAGACTGAAAAGCATCCGACACCGTATAGGTTGATGTGTTCAGTTTACCTTTCCAAAATTCGAGGACTAATTTTCTCCAACCTGGAGAGAATGATGCAGCCATCAAAGATGATACGGCAAACAAAAGTTTGGATTTCATGGAGCGGAGGAATCGACTCGAAGTCAAAGGGTGTGGAAAGAAGGAAGCAAAGACTTGGCTTGGTCGGAATGGTTGAAACGATCAGAATGGTCAAATTTCGGGGGTCTTTTCAGAGGGAAAACGAACTCAAAATTGACATTATAATATGTTATCGGAAAGCCCAAGACGAGCCCTACAAATGTTATGAAGACTCTGTCTTCTATAAAGGGCTGCAAATTATTCAATTTCGGCCATCTAGATTATTGCGCGAAGACTTGAGTTGGACTAGAGCTGTGAGCTGGACGAGATGATCCGGGCTGATTTTCGTGGACCTCTACAGAGAGCATATGAAGTCGGATTGTCTATTATAATATGTTTCCGGAAAGCCCAAGACGAGCCCTACAAATGTTATGAAGACTCCGTCTTCTATAACGGGCCACAGCATATCCGAATCTAGCCGTTTAGTTTCTGGCGCGCCAAGACAGTAGTTTCTTGTTTTATGGTTTTTAATTAGGGTGTGTTTGGTACGCGGGACAGGACGGGACAATTTTCTCTTGTCCCGCGTTTGGCGCGCTATTTGCATGGGACGGGACGGGACAAGGTGGGACAAAAAACCCAAAAACTTGTCCCACCCAAATAGGTAGGCCAGACTTGTCCCATGCATGGGACAAGTCTGGAAAAGACAATTTTGCCCTCAATTATTCCAAAAATTACAAATATAAAATAAAACTCAACAAATTCAGCCATTCTCTCTTCATCACGCTGCTCTCTCTCTCTTCATTCTCACGCTGCTCTCTCTCTCTTCATTCTCTCTTCTTTGGCCGCCGGCGAGGAGAAAGATCTCTCTTCATTCTCACACTGCTCTCTCTCTCTTCATTCTCTCTTCATTCTCTCCCGCATGTCTCTCTCTCCTCTCTCTCTTCGTTTGAACTTTTCCGATCTTGGAGGAGGTAGGTTTGTTGATTTCGATTTAGGTTTCTCTATTTGGGGCTTTTGATCCACAACGATCGGAATACAAAATCGGGCTTTTGATTTCGTTGTCGGCGGTGGGGATTTTTTATTTCAATTTTTTTTTTTTGGTTTGGTTTGGTTTCAATTTTTGATTTTTGATTTGGGGATTTTTGATTTCAACTTTGGTTTGATTTCGAACCTCTGTTTTGGTTTCGATTTTGATTTGTGGTTTGGCGTTGATGATGATGATGATTTGTGGTTTGGTTTGGTGTTATCCGATGATGATATTTTGATTTGTGGTTTGGCGTTGATGATGATGATGATTTGTGGTTTGGTTTGCTGTTATCCTGGTTTGCTGTTATCCGATGATGATGATGATGATGATGGTATTGGATGATGATGATGATGATGATGATGATGGTATTTGATGAATTTTGTGGAATTGATTTGTGGTTTTATGGTGTTTGTGCAGTGAGAAAATGAAAGAAAATATTAATTTGGTATGAATTTTAATTAATTTTAATTCAATAATATTTGATATTCTTCAAAAAATAATAATCAAACTTAATAAAATTGTTAAAAACATTGGAAAGGACAGGAGGGGCAGTTTGGTCATTTGAACATCGTGTCCCGTCCTGTCTCAGCCATACCAAACACATAATAGTACAGTCCACAGTTCTGTCCCAGGCATTCCAAACACAATATGGAACAACTTGTCCCGTCCCGTCCCGTCCCGTCCCGTCCCACCTTGTCCTGTCCCATGTCCGTACCAAACGCACCCTTAGTGTCATGATTCAGTACATTTATTTTATTTCCTTTTAGTTTATATGTAATTAGGTTATTAATTATTTTATGATTTGATTTTTAAATCAAATCCAATTTCCTTTTCTAGATAGGTTTTTAATGTTTTTGGATTCTTTTGATTTTTAGGAGATTTGATTTCTTTTCCATTTAGGATTCTTTCCCTTTTGTTTAGGATTTTCTTGTTAGTCAAGTTTTGCAATTCTATTTAAGTAGATTGTATTAGGATTTGAAAGGTGGCTTTTGATTAATAAAATTCAGAGATGTTTCTCAACTATCCATTTACATTATCCTTCGTGCGCGAAGTCGATTATCATATTTGAAGCCTAATATTCCGGTATTCGTGCGCGAATCAACGGAACATTAGTAGGTTGTTTTCAATTTGTTTCTTGCAGGTTTTTTTCAACAGAGCTTCCGCTACATCAAAGGCTGTTATTAAACTTACAGAGATATGATCCTTGGAGGATTAGATTCAAAGTCGCTGCAATTAACACCTTGCCACAAGTATTTTATAGGGGCACATGGATCTCCTTGCCAATTTTTTTTGACTCCATACTCCGTCTTGATATTCATGATTGCATCAACTTATATTTTTGTATGCATTTTAAAAGCAAAAATCAAAATCCATAGAAAATAAATAAATTAATTAAGAAGAAAAACATGGCATCTGAACCTAAGATTTTTTCTACAAAAAGTACGGAATTGCCTGGAAAAACATATACCATCTTGTTGGTTCGTTAGTAACTGCTGGAACTTTTTTAGTTGATACAACTCAAGAGCGTTGACAAGGGGTGGTAATGGTGATTTCTTCGTTTTGTTGAAGGAGAATTCAAGTCTTTGTTCACTCAAGGAATATGTGCTGTATAAAGTATTTGAGGACAGGTAAGAAGGAGTGAAGGATCCATAGCATGACTCTCCATTGAAGAAAACTTCCTCTTCTCTGGTTTCTTTATCTGCTTGGCTCTGGTCAAGCTCCGCAAAGTACAAGTAGGCAAAGTACTCTGATGTGGGATCACTAGGTTCCCAATCAATAACCAGTGAATTGCTACCATTTTCTGGCATGGCGGCTGTCTGCATGACTGTAGATGGTGGCAGGTAATCATTCAGAGAGACATTGAACGGGCTACTTATCGTCACCCAGTTGGATTTTGTGTAAGGTGACCATATGCGATCATAAACATCATCTTTCAACCTATATATAATACATTTTGGATAAACATAAAAGTTATACTCTGTAATTGTAGGACGAATGTTAAGATGATTTTTCGTAATAATATAAATAACTAACCTGAAGTTTTCCTTATCATTGACCATCGAATTGATATCCAACCGCGAAAAGAGGAGTAATGATATTCCTGGATCTGTTGGATAACTGCCATTTCTCAAGGGCCTTAATTCTAATGCTGATATGAAAGGTGTTCCAAAGCCCGTGTTTGCAACACAGACATCTATGTAGTTTTTCTTGGGGACATGAATGATTTCCTTGTAAACAATAGTGGATGCGTCTTCAAATTGCACAGAATCCCATTCATCAGCTTCAAGGAGGAGACCAAAACGCGGTAGTTTATTCTGGCCGTCGTAATTCCCATACATGAAACTTGCTCTAATCAAAAACTTAACGGTGTTGATACGATCTGGATTGAGGGTGTAACAACTTCTGGATTCTTCAGGGAAGCTTCTGACATTCAAGAATGGTTGTTCCAAGTTGTCACTGTTGTATTCAAATGATATGTTATAGCCTACACCAGTGTTGGTGAAGTTTGCATCCGAAATGTAATTTATGCCTGTTGTCCTTTCAGTGTATGTGAAATCTTTTGGTGATCCACAATCTATGCTGATGAAACCTGAGAGATATATAATTAAAGACAGAGAAACAGAAAAACTCTTTACATATATAGTTTGTGAATGACAATGAGAAATTATACTTAAAATTGGAGTTGGTGAAACCTTTTTGATTCTGCGCATGAACTAGAAGTACTGTACTTAGAGCAAGACCAAGAAACACAATTATCCATTGCCTCAACATCTCCAGAACCTTTTGTTGTTTCTTCTTGCTCAGGATCATGAAGAAACAGTTAATGTGGTTGAATTTATATATTGCCAAGGAGCAGTTTGCCATCAAATTATATTTATATATATATATAACTCAAAGTTGCTATCATGTGTGATTAAAATGATACACTTGCAAAAACTCCAACAATAAGTCAATAACACACCACCTCTCAATGTTGTTTGGGGGTAAAGGGCGGCATTCATTATTCAGTCTGTCAAAACAATAAATTTTCTTGTCAAATACCCATTCATCTTCAACTTGATCTGTTTTGGAGAGACTTTGAAAAGGACTGAAAATGGGAGAGAGTTGATCTGTTCAGGTCAGTTGATTAGAAAATATTCAATAGTTCATAGCCATTTTTAATAGTCCATAGTCATTTCAGTTCATAGTCATTCCTGAATCATACCTCATTCTTGCTATTTGTAATTTAAATAAATCATATATATCGCTCTCAATTGAAAGAGATTCCCAAGGATAAAACCATTTATAAAGAAATCAATGACAAGTTGACAACCTCTAAAAATTGATCTTTTCAAAATAGCAATTGGTGGGAAGAGTTGAATTGGAATTCTAGGATAATAATTGCAATCAGAAAGTGTTAAAACAGAAGGAAGTGAGAGTTCATTTCTAGAAGGATCAGATAAAAAAGAAAAAAGAAAAAAGAAAAAAAGAGTATAGTATTTTCTTTTTGAAAAAAAGAGTATAGAAAAAAAGAGTTTTTTTGCTCTAGAATAAAAGTAATTAATTAAGCGCAATTTGTTCCCAAGATATTTCATACTATTGATAAGTTAATTAGTTGACACTGTAGCCATTGTAGGGGGTCGACCTACAATCAATATGGATCGGGTTACGTTTCGTTAGACCCAATGCAACTTGGACAGGTCCGTTTAAGCGATGTAGTCGATAGGTTTATTTGCCTGCGGATGAACTTGGTCGATCGACAAGTAACCTGCAATAAACGAACAAAAACAGAAAAAATAGAATGATGAAAGATAAAAAAGAGGGATTTAGATCGTTAGCCTTAGTTATGCTTGGGCTAAGCAACGATAATCGTGAAGATTTAGATTCCGGTGATCGTAATTCTTGGAAGCAGAGTTTCAGTACGCTTTAGTAAGCTTGTCTTTCTATATCCCTTTACTGGGAAAATGCTTTGCTATTTATAGGAAATTCTAGGTCACCGTTTGAAGTAGGTAGGTAGGATCATGGGCTGATCGTAGGCGAGATTCTCGGAAAGATTTTCTCCCTAGAATCTCGTTATTTGATACACCTGGCTGACTTGGTCTTCAGACGACCAAGTCATGTTGTTACCACTCTTGTTGGGCTCCTCAAACTTGGGCCAAAGCAAAATAAGTCTAGGCTTTGCATTTTTGGGCCTATGAGCCATTTTTGGCTACCACAGTTTGTCCCCCACTCTCTAGAGAGTTCAACGAAGTAGAGAGTGTCATGTCGTGCCGACCATTGTCGAGCGACAGAACTTATATCGACTTAACTCGTCGCTAATTATTGCAACCATGGAATTTCGACGTCGTTCGAACATTATAACTTGAGTCGACAATTCGAGTCGACAGGATCGCTGATGTTAATAAAACGAATTTCCAAATGTCGTTCGACGAATTCCAACTACAAAAATGTGATGAGGCAAGCCAAAGGTCAAATTGAAAAGACACCTTTCGTTTCATAAACCCTAGTGACGTCACGTGTAATTAATTCTGGCATGCTTACTCTGTTCGAGGAGAGGTTTTGAATTTCAAAACTCATCATGAGCAGTTGCGTGCGTGGGTAACCGAAGGGTTGCAACCACTTCAGGGGTAGACACGTGGCAGAAGGGGTTGTGAAGGGTTTGTGAAGGGTTTGGTTATAAATATATCCAAACTGTTTCTTCAAGCCACTTTTACGCAGAATAAACCACTCTCAAACTCTCAGAGCCTTACTTCAGCGAACTCTCAGTTCTTCGTGGATTTCATATCGGACTTCTTCAGAGATTTTCTCTCTTTCAAGGTATTTATTTTCAATTGCTTTTCCTGTAATACTTGGTTATTTGAAATAAGAAGTATAATATGTAAATAATGTAAAGTTTTACTTGCCTGAAGTTCTGGTTTTGTTTATACTGTTCTTCGTTGTTCTTCATTGTTCTTGTTGTATTCTGGCTATTTCTGTTGTTTTTGATCTTATTTGCATAGCCATCTATACTGTTTGGTGTTTGTTTTCTTCACGCGACCAATGTAGACGGGAAGCTTTATTCGATCGACTTGTAGGACGCTGGAACTTGTAGGGTTAGGTTAGCGTTTTAAGATAAACCCTAGGATAGGGCTTTAGAAACCCTAGGTTGTGATTGTAGCGCATTAGTTTCTGACTTGTGCATTTTTTGCCTTGTCAGCTTTAGAAGGCATCATGTCGAACGACGACATTAATTTGTCGAGTGACGATATAAACCTGTCGAGCGAAGACATTATCTCTGATCCAAAATATGATTGGACAAGCGAGGGAGAAGATAGTGTTGAAGATGTCGATAGGAGGGTTGATGTCGACCGACAGGTTACAGTGGAGGACCCGTCGAACGTTATTGCTATAAATACGAAAGGTATACTTGAGCAAGGCGGTGTACGTGCCGTTGCAACAGTAGTCGACCACCCTGAGTATATAGATGTTGACAAGGCTACCACATCTGGTCGACCAATAGGAATCCTTGATGAAAGTCCATCCAGTTTGGTTACGGAGGACAACTTGTGTGTATTGAGGGAGATTTATGGCATCCCAAGAGATGTCGAGCTACGGGCACCTAAAGAACATGAAAAAGCGGACTGGGATATACCTGGGTAGATGTGCTTTTACGAGTATACCCTTCGTTTAGGGTTTAGATTCCCAGTCCCTCAACTGGTGCGACGGATGTTGCTATATTACGACCTCGCTCCTGGTCAACTGATGCCAAACACATGGAGGATATTGCTTAGTTTAGGAGTTCTCAGCGAGAGATATAACTTGCCCTTTGGGATGGGATGCCTCCTACATAACTACTATTTGAAGGAGCACATAAACGACCGCGGTCGTTATATGTTGGTACCTAGGAGCAGAGAGCAGCAAATCGTTATTGATACAACGACTAACGACAGGAATTGGAAGGATACCTATTTTTTTGCAAAAGGTCCTCCAATTGATGGTCCATGGTTCATGGGAGATCAGTCGTATCAATATCGTCGGACCTGGAATAGGTTTGGTGAGTGTCGTCCGACTTTTGTCGCCTCCTCGATCTTTTATTTATTCGAAATTAATCTTACTGATATTTAGCTTATTTTTGTAGAAGTAAAGGGTAAGGAGAGTAAACCGTTGTGCGACGTTGCTCCTGCCCGCATCGAGGCAATGCTTAGTATACCTGAAAAGGATAGAAGTTGTAAGATGCTGCTAACGGAAGGTAAACTTAGGCCTAGCAGTCTATGCAGATGGTCGACTCTCAATAGGTCGCGGGCGCCTTATCCTAGTGTGAAGGATTTCTTGTCGTATATCTGGATTAGGAGGAGTTTCAAAATTCTTCAATATATAATGACATTCTTGTCGCTTGTTTCTGATAATGAATGTCGTGTTGCAGTGACATCAATAGCAAGCGCAAAGTTGAACATCCCGAACACAGCAGACGCTCTGAAGAAGTTCAGAGACGACATGATGAAGAAGAGACCAGCGGCGGCGAAAAAGAAACAGGCTGCGGAGAAGTCGACTGAAGGTGCTGCTTTGCAGCCAGAACATGTTTATGAATCCGCTCCTGAACCATCTCCTAAAAAGAAGAGGCTAAGGAAGGACCCACCGGTCGACAAGGGGAAGAGGGTCGAGTCGAGTGCCAGGAGGCAAGTGGTCGTCTCACAGCCAGACTCGTCGACAACAACCCTTTCAGATCTGTCATCATTCGATGAGCCGACTTCCTTTTTGGAAAGGTCGTTCGACTATATCCTCCCTGCGGATGAGAAGCATCTGCAGAAGAAGAAGATTGAGGATGTGTTTGACACGACTTTCCTCTCGGCTTTCCATGTGAGTTACCTGATTTCTTTTAGAACTTTATGATGTCGTTTCACTTATGCTAACTTTCGACGCTGTGCAGTCTTTGCAAGCTTCGTTACATTTGTATAGGAGGTATAAGGCGTTGGGTGACAAGTACGGGAAGCAGCGGAAGTTGATCGATGTTATGAAACAAGAGAAGGCTAAGGTCGACAAGGCTGCCGAAGACTTGGAGCACAAGAACTCGACTCTTGAAAAAGAGTTGAGTGAAGTGAAAGCAGAGAGAGATCGACATTCTTCAGAGTCGACTGCAGCTTGTGCGGCCTTAGCTAAGGAGAAACGTCGTACTGCTGGTTTGAAGGACCAGCTAACGTCGATCGCTTCTGCCGCGATTTGTAAGGCGAAGGCTGAGTACAAGGAATATCTGTCGGGCGAACATGCTAATTGGAGCCGCGACGAGATGCTGGAAATGATTGATGCCTACGATGAAATGCATCGGTTGGAGGAGGAGACGTCTGAACAAGACGAAGAGCGAACACCTGAAGACAATGCACTCCCACAAGGTGTCGATGCTGCTGAACTCCTGCCTGCTGTCGACCCACCAATCGTCAATCAGTCTCCTGCCGATCCTACTGATGCTGCTTCCGCTCTTAATCCGCCTGCCATCTGAAAAAACAAATTTTAATCTCGAAATTTCTTTTGTTTTGTAATCAAGGATGATACGGTCGTTCGACGATTCTTATTATTTCTATTTTTTTTTTATATATTTTTATTTTTTATTTTTTATTTTTGAAAGATTGTATGGGATTGTCTCGACCATTTTTATCTTATCGATCGACGTTAGCATGTCTTCAATAATTGTGTGAAATTTGTTTGCATGTGGAAACGACACGACCATCTTATAATGGGGTTTACACAAGATTAAATATCTAATTGAGATAAGCCTGTAAACTCATGATCAATCGTAAGTCGAACGACATAGCATCATAAATATTTAGTGATACAAAACATGGCTGATTTATTTACAGAATACTCGCGTACATGCATCAAATTACATCGTGTACAGGCGTTCAGTCAACCATTTATCGCGTACATGCGTTAGTCGACATTAAATAAATTACATCGTGTACAGGCGTTCAGTCGACCATTTATCGCGTACATGCGTTAGTCGACATTAAACAAATTACATCGCGTACATGCGTTCAGTCGACCATTTATCACGTACATGCGTTAGTCGACATTAAACAAATTACATCGCGTACATGCGTTCAGTCGACCATTTATCGCGTACATGCGTTAGTCGACATTAAACAAATTACATCGCGTACATGCGTTAGTCGACATTAAACAAATTACATCGCGTACATGCGTTCAGTCTTGTCTAGTGATGTCCCCGACTCCCAGCGTTCGTTTGTTAAATAAGGATGTTGGGAGTAGGTCGTGTTGTCGTCGACAACATCGGGATACAATCTGTCAATGCTGTAATAACAATAAAGTTTCGTAGCAACATAATACGTCGAAGTCGACTGATATTATAAAAAATATATCTTTGAGCTCAGTTATTAACTTTGTTCTAAGTTTTTCATCATTGCTCTTTATGCATCGTTAATATCATTGGAAATATCATGTCAATGAAAGCAAAAAAGAAGAATTTAGTTTAGAAGTGATACTGTTTCAAGTGTAGTGCATTCCAACTGTTGGTTAGCTCTCGACCGTCGAGTCATCGCAACTTGTAAGCTTCTCGACCAATGACTTCCGTTATTTGATAAGGTCCTTCCCAAGTTAGCCCCAATTTTCCGGCTCCCTCTTCTCTGGTGTTTTGGAAAACACGGCGTAGTACCCAGTCATGTAGCTTGAAGGTTCTGATATGCACTTTCTTGTTGTAATGTCGTGCGACTTGTTGTTGATACGACTGTACTCTGAAAGCCGCTCGATCACGTCTTTCATCCAAATGGTCTAACTCGAAGGCGAGCTCACGGTTGTTTTGGGCTTCGTTTGGATTTTCACTCCGTGCAGTTGTGAGTCGTGTCTCGATGGGGATCACTGCTTCAGATCCATAGACAAGGGAGAATGGAGTTTCCCCAGTCGACCGTCGAGGAGTAGTACTGTACGACCATAGGATCTCTGGGAGTTTTTCCACCCATTCACTCTTTTCTGCTTCTAGTCGCTTCTTCAGTGTGTTGATCATGGTTTTATATGTCGACTCCGCCTGTCCATTGGCTTGGGGATAACGTGGAGTCGAAAAACTCAGTTTTATGCCATATTTGTCGCAGAAGTTCTTGAAGTCGAATGAAATGAATTGGGACCCATTGTCGGTCACTATTTCTCGTGGAACTCCAAACCTGCAAATAATGTATTTCCACACAAAATTGCGTACCTCAATGTCGCGTACTTGAGGTAAAGCTTCGATTTCTACCCACTTTGTAAAGTAGTCCGTCATCACCAACATGTAGACGACGCCTCTAGGTGCAGCTGGGAGTTTTCCTACAATATCCATCCCCCATTTCATAAAAGGCCAAGGTGCTGAGATTGAGTTCAACATACCTGGGGGAAGATGGCATACTGGTGCGAATCTTTGGCACTTGTCGCACGACTTTACGTGATTTTGGGAGTCGGAGCGCATTGTCGGCCAGTAATATCCTGCTGTGATTGCTCTGTTCGATAGACTTCGAGCCCCCGAGTGATTTCCACATTCTTCATAGTGTAGACTCTTGAGAACGTCGTACGCTTCTCGTGGGGTTACACAACTCAAGTAGGGTCCTGTAAAAGATTTTTTGTATAGCTTACCGTATAAGATGCAGAATTTTACAGCTTTAGCTTTGATTTTCCTCACCTCGGTTCTGTCTCCAGGTAGAATGTCGGCTCGCAAGTAGTCCAGTAGTGGATCCATCCAATTTCTACTACTGTCGACTGGGGCGATTATTTCTGCTGCTTGGATAGTTGGTAATGTAAGGTGTACGACTGGAATTGACTTTGATCCATTGGTCGTTGTCGAGCCAAGATAAGCTAGCGCATTTGCCCGGGAGTTTTCCGACCTTGGAATTTGGTCAATGGTGAATTCGTCGAAGGTCGACTGAATCTGTTTGGCCTTGGCCAGGTAGGCGATCATCCTTTGATCCCTTGCTTCATACGACCCATTTATTTGTCGGACGACCAATTGTGAGTCACTGAATACTTGGAGATTTTTGATGTTCAGGCTCTTGGCTAGGTCTAGTCTAGCAATTAGTGCTTTGTACTCCGCTTCGTTATTTGTCGCCCGGAATTCGCAATGGATAGACTGTTCTATTATGTCCCCATGAGGGGATTTGAGTACCAATCCCAGTCCGCTGCCTTTTACATTGCTTGAACCGTCGACCGACAAGGTCCATTTTTCGTTTGACGTTGTCTCCGTAAGAGTTACTAACTCTTTTTCAGCCTGCAAATTTTCATTAGGTGTAAAATCTGCAACAAAATCAGCTAATACCTGCGATTTCAGTGCTGTTCGCGGATGATAGTTGATGACGTATTCGCTTAGTTCGACGGCCCATTTCGTCAGTCGACCTGAAACTTCAGGTTTATGCAGTATATTTTTGAGAGGATAAGTCGTTAATACCTTAATTGAATGGCACTGGAAGTACGGTCTCAATTTTCGGGCTGCAACGACCAATGCTAGTGCCAGCTTTTCCAATCGACTGTATCGTGTTTCAGCGTCGAGCAATGCCTTGCTAACTTAATAAACCGGATGTTGTCGATTGACTTCCTCTCTCACTAATACTGCGCTGACGGCTGTGCTCAAAACTGCCAAGTATATAAGTAACGTCTCATTGTCTTTTGGTTTTGACAGCAGAGGTGGCGAGGTCAAATATTCTTTAAGATCCTGCAACGCCTTCTCGCATTCGTCATTCCATTCAAAGGCCTTGTTTTTCCTCAAGGTGTTGAAAAATGGATGGCATCATTCAGACGACTTGGAGATAAACCTGTTCAATGCTGCTACTCGACCAGTAAGCTTCTGTACGTCTTTAATGCATTTAGGTGACTCGATTTCTCGTATTGACCGGATTTGGTCCAGGTTGGCTTCGACGCCTCTTTGTGTGACCAAGTATCCTAGAAATTTTCCTGATGAGACACCAAAAGAGCATTTAGTTGGATTTAATTTCATACCATACTTGTCGAGAACGTCGAACGACTGTCTCAGGTGGTCGATGTGTTGTTGGGCCACAAGTGACTTGACCAGCATATCGTCGATGTAGACCTCCATTGTCGAGCCAAGCATTTTGGCAAACATCATATTCACAAGTCGTTGGTAGGTGGCACCTGCATTTTTCAAACCAAACGGCATTACTTTATAACAAAAGGTACCTCGTTCTGTTACAAAGGCTGTTTTCTCTTGGTCGTCTGGATGCATCAGGATCTGGTTGTATCTGGAGTAGGCGTCCATGAAACTGAGTAGTTCATGTATGGCTGTTACGTCGACAAGCATGTCGATATGGGGCAAAGGGAATGAATCTTTGGGACACGCTTTGTTGAGGTCTGTGAAGTCGATGCAAACCCCCACTTGCCGTTTTTCTTCTTAACGACCACGACATTTGCTAGCCAGTCGGGATATTGGACTTCTTTCACTGAGCCGATGTCGATCAGCTTCTGAATTTCTTCGTTGATTACTTTGTTTCTTTCCGGAGCGAATTTCCTTCGTTTCTGTTTCACCGGCTGATGATCGGGGTCGACCTGCAGTTGGTGAACTATTACCTCTGGATTGATGCCGACCATATCTGAATGTGACCATGCAAAACTGTCTTGTCGTTCCCTTAAGAAGTCGATCAGTTGTGCTCTAGTTTCTTTCGACAGTCTAGACCCTATGAACACTTTCCTCTCTGGTCGATTTGAGTCGATCGACACTTCATCGAGATCCTCCATCTTTGGTTCGTTTGGAGTCGACTCGACTTTAGAGTCCTGTAATTGCTATAATGACTCTTTTTTCTTCTTCATGGCATTTTGATAGCATTCTCTGGCTGCTCTCTGTTCTCCTTTAATCTCACGAACTCCTCACCTTGTTGGGAACTTTATCATCTGGTGGTAAGTCGAAGGGATTGCCTTCATCTCATGAATCCATGGTCTCCCTAGGATTGCGTTGTAGGGTGACTGGCAGTCGAGCACCAGGAAATTGACGTATAGGTTCACGCCTTCAGCATAGATTGGTAGAACGATTTCACCCAACGTGCTCTTTTGTTCTCCACTGAATCCTGTCAACATTGTCGTTCGACGACTTAGTTTGGTTTCGTCGACCTGCATTTCTCTCAAGGCACTGTTAAACAAAATATTAAATGAACTGCCATTGTCAATCAAAATTCTTTTTGTTAAACAGTTAGCAATATGAAGTGAAATAACAAGTGCATCGTGATGAGGAGAAAACAAATCTGATTTATCTGTGGATTTGAATATGACTGTCTCATCGAAGGTCGACGGGTGCTCCCTACTCGGCTGAATTTCTGTGTTCATAACTTGTCATGTATGTCTTTTCGCTGCCGAGTAACTAATACCACTCACTTCAGAACCTCCTGCAATGAAATTTATGACCCTGTCGTGTCGAGGTGGTTCTGGTGGAGTGTCGTTGGCGTTGGCCATTCTGTCGTTTCGTCTGGCCAAGGTTTGTTTTCCCTTCTCCGTTAGGAACTCTTGTAAATGTCCTTGTTTCAGTAGTTCCACAACTTCGAATTTGAGGGCGATGCAATCTTCAGTTCGATGGCCGTGATCTCCATGGAACTGGCATCTTAGCTTTGCATCTCGATGTTCTGGTAGAGCATTCATCTTTCTTGGCCATTTTACCGTCTTGCCCATCTCCCTCATGACTGCTACGAGGTCGACTGGTTCTTGGGTAATCCCGTTTGTATGGTCGACTGTCGTTTGAGCCTTCACCGTTTTGTCGAGTGGATCTTCTATCACCAGTCGGATAAGGTTCTACCTTTCTGTCGTTCGACCGTCTATCTACTCAGTCTTTTCTATGGGTATAATTGTTGGCTCTGCTTACGTAGTTAGCTTCGTCTTCTTCCCATTTGATTTGGGCCCACGCTTTGGCCAACACATCTTCCATTGTCCTGCATGGATATTTGGTTAACTCTTTATAAAGGTCAGAATCAAACCTGAGGCCCTTTCTAAAGGCATATATAGTTGTCGCCTGATTGCAGTGAGGGATCTGAACTTTCTCTCTGTTGAAGCGACCAACGTAAGTCCTCAGGTTTTCACCGCGCTTCTGTGTTATGGTATATAAGTCGTCTGACTGTTTCTCCAGCTTGCGACTACTCGCAAATTGCTCCACAAATGTATCTGTAAGCTGCGTAAAAGAATTAATAGAATTGTTAGGCAGGTTAGTGTACCATTGTAAAGCTGGACCATTGAGACTAGACCCGAAGGCTTTGCACATGCATGCTTCTCGTAGGTCGCGTGGAATCGCTGCAGTGAACATTCTTTGTTTGTACTGTGCTATGTGGTCGTCCGGATCGGTCGTTCCCTCATATTGCTTCATGTTTGGGAAGCTGAACTTTTTAGGCATCTCGACAAGTGCTATTGAGTCAACAAAGGGTGAGTCTGCAAAGCTGTTCATGTTGCTCCTTTTAATTGGAGCTGGGACGCCAGGAATTCTTTGTATGAGGGCTTCCATTTCTGCAAACCTGCGATAGAATTCTAAGTTAACAACGATAGATGGGTCAAGTCCAGATTTCACCAAACCTGGTGTCGACTGAAGTGACACTGGTGTCCCCAAGACATTCTCAGGTTGTCTGCTCATAATAGGATCCTGCTCGTTGTTGTTTCGAACAGGTAAGTTGTTGAGGTCGATGTCGACTCTGGCTGTCTGGGGTGTTTGTTGGGCTTGCCCGACATTTGGATTCACGTCAGGGATCGCTGGACCTGTCGGAGCGTCTCGACCTCGTCGGTCGACCTCTTGTTCAATGTTGAGGACAGGAACTGGATGCCCCACATCTTCGCTGTCGGGTACAACGTCATCGACAATAGCTCGCAGTTCTTCATTAGTAGCTTGAATTGCAGCATTCTCAGCCTCCAACGCTTTCAATTTCTCTGCGTTGGCTGCCGTTTGAGCAATCAGCGCAGCTATCTGTTCTTCGATGGTTGGGACGGTTCCTTCACCTGACATCGTAATTCGTCTGAAAGTATGAACGTTAATTGATTTGTGAAGTTGCGACGGGCCCCACGGTGGGCGCCAAACTGTAGGGGGTCGACCTACAATCAATATGGATCGGGTTACGTTTCGTTAGGCCCAATGCAACTTGGACAGGTCCATTTAAGCGATGTAGTCGATAGGTTTATTTGCCTGCGGATGAACTTGGTCGATCGACAAGTAACCTGCAATAAACGAACAAAAACAGAAAAAATAGAATGATGAAAGATAAAAAAGAGGGATTTAGATCGTTAGCCTTAGTTATGCTTGGGCTGAGCAACGATAATCGTGAAGATTTAGATTCCGGTGATCGTAATTCTTGGAAGCAGAGTTTCAGTACGCTTTAGTAAGCTTGTCTTTCTATATCCCTTTACTGGGAAAATGCTTTGCTATTTATAGGAAATTCTAGGTCACCGTTTGAAGTAGGTAGGTAGGATCATGGGCTGATTGTAGGCGAGATTCTCGGAAAGATTTTCTCCCCAGAATCTCGTTATTTGATACACCTGGCTGACTTGGTCTTCAGACGACCAAGTCATGCTGTTACCACTCTTGTTGGGCTCCTCAAACTTGGGCCAAAGCAAAATAAGTCTGGGCTTTGCATTTTTGGGCCTATGAGCCATTTTTGGCTACCACAGCCATTAATGTACAACTATATGCAACTATATGCAAATGGATATAAAAAGAAATGCAACATGATCTTCAGCACCATTAATTCAGTTTCTTCTTGCTATCAGGATCATGAAGAAATTAACAGTTCTGATGGTTCAGTTTATATTGCAATGCAATTTATTATCATCATATTATTTTTAACTCAATGTTGCTATCATGTGCAATTAAAATGATACACTTGCAAAAACTCAAACTATTATTTTTTTTGTCCAACAAGTGTGTGTGAATAGTTTAAACAAGGACTTCGTCCAGAAAAAGAAAGGAAGTTGACCTGATCTCCAACTTGATCAGTTGATCTATTGGGAAAGACTTTGATTGATCTGTTGATGAGATCAGTTTATTAGAAAATGCGTTAGACTAAATCAATTTTACATTTTGACTTAAATTTATGACTACAATCCAGGAAATTTGTTGGTCAAGATGGTTCTAAAATTTCTGTGTAGGATCCTGATTGACATCGATGTAATATGTAGATTTTTCCATTTTACATAGGTGGCAAATGAGATTCCATACAAATTTTTTTTATTTGTTCTCAGTCCAATGGTTATAATCTACTTTTAAATTTAAGTCGGTAAGTTAATATATTCCAATCCGGCAAGAATTAAAGTGAGGAGTTTGGGCAGTGTTTAGTTGTAGAATGGAATCAACATTTTTTTTTTTTTTAATATAACGGACTAAATCTAGAAAATTGAATGTTATGTTTTTTTTTTTTTTTTCTCATCTCCGAATATATTGTTCACTTTTTTGTTTTTTTAAGAGAAAATTGTTTGAAAACAATTAATATTGAAAAGTTGTTTGAGGTTGTTTTTGAAAACTGATTATCGGAGAAATTAGCCCCTTACCTTAGGAATTTCCATAATACCCTTACTATTTTAATAGAATGACAATAATGCCCTTATATCTATTAATAATATTTTAAATTTGAAGTTTTCATTTTTATTTTTTAATATGTATTTATTAATATTTCATATTTATTATAATTATATTTTATATTTAATTTTTAAATATATAATTATTATACCAATTGATTATTTTTCTTATTGTTTAATGATATCTATTTTTGTCATTTTATCAATTACAATTTTCACCCTTTCAAAATCAAAGCAATTTTAAAGTAAATTTTTTTTTTTTTTGTTTTTTTTTTTTAAGCTTTTTGTCATTGATAGGATTCAAGCCACTGACTTGAGAGTCATTTGCTCAAACCTCAAGCTTGTCCATCTATCAGCCGAGCTATGCCACTAAGGAAATTTTAAAGTTTAGTTTACTTACTTTTATGCTAAGCTGATTATTTATTAAGTTGAGCTATAAGTGGATGAAGTTGGCCCAGTGCCCAGTGGTATGCCCCTCACATCTAATTGTAGGTTCGAGTCATGTCACCCTAAGTTCCCTTTCCAGCAAGAACTCAATTTCTAATTTGTGTGTGAAACCCATATAATTTGATTCTCAATTGATCAATATTTTAGTAAACACTATAGTCCTTTCCCGCATTGATTAGGATTCCTGATTATAGTAAACGAACTGTAATAAGATTGTTTAACATATATTGAGCCTACCAATTATATTCCAATTATCATAAAACAGAACCAAGAAATGATCCCTACTAACACATATATACAAAGAAAGTCACATAAAAAGTTCATGTTAAGCCAATTCACATACTTTCATTTCATGCAGTTCAAAGGGTTCAGTAATCTCATACAAAAATCTCACCATGTATATCGATCATACAACAGATATAATGTTTTTCTGAAAAGTGTACGAGTGTCTTAAAACATTGAAAATCGATCTGTTGTGATTTATTTAATTAATTTATATATATTTCATTATCAAATAATTTAAATATTGTTATGTTTTTTTTTTTTTTAGCGAATAGCTGGCAAAGAGAGAAATGATAATGCATGAATGCTGCAAGTGATATTTTGCAATGAAAAAGGCAAATACAGAACAATACAATCACACCGATTTAGAATTTAATTGTAACTTTGGTTTGGAGAGAAAAAAGAATGAATAAATTATCTGTCAAATTTAGACCACTTCAAATGTTGAAAAATACAAATTTATGAAAGTGGAAAACTCTGGGCAGAAAATTTGTTTAATACAGTCTTAACATTTCATATCTTCTCAAGAGATGGGAATTGAAGAGGGGACATAACTCGAACACACAATCTGATTATAATGTTAGCTTGGTTTGGTCGGATCCAAAATTGAACCCAAATAATGTTGGGATTATTGTGTGAAGACCTTCAAATAAGACAAAATATAATCAAGCATAAAAGTTATTTTTTGTCTCATATGATATTAATATGCTAAGGAAATTGCATTGTTTAAGTTGGTGATATTGTGCAGCAAAAGTCAAACAAAGAAGAAAAAATGAAATTGAAGAAACGCTGTTGCAATAGCAGCGTGTGTGCAGCGGCCAACCGCTGCGCATTTGACAGCGGCAAGGCAGCGGTCAGGCGTCAGGGAAAAGCGCTGTGATTTTTCGGCAGCGGTTTGAGAGCGGTATTTATCACAGAGGAGCACACTGTGCGAAGCACTGCGAGAGCGTTGTGACACTGACAGCGGTCCTACACAAATCTGCGTGAAATAAGACTTGCACAATAAAGAAAGACCAAAAGGAAATAGATCTCAATTAGGATTTGGCAAACCCTAGTGCTTCCATATAAATACCACCATTATGTAAACCGTAATGTGTGTGAGAAAAATTGCTAGAGAGATAGAGAGCAAATTGTAGAGAGACTGAGAGATTGTAATCAACTCTGAAAGTAGTGGATTGAGTGCGGTACGCTCCGTGGACGTAGGCAAATTGCTGAACCACGTAAAAATCTTTGGTGTCTTCTTTTTCTTCTTATTGCTTTCATATTATCTGTGTGTTTAGATTTGTGTGTGCGAATTTTTCTTACAACAATTGGTATCAGAGCCCTAGGTTAGGGCAGGTTATTTTTCACACAAATCTAGGTTATCTCGAGGTCAACGATTTTATTGCAGGGATGGGATCTGAGAAAGATTCTCATAAGATTGAGAAATTCGATGGGGCGAATTTCAGTTTCTGGAAGATGCAGTTAGAGGATTATCTGTACCAGAAGGACCTGCATTGGCCGATAAAAGAGAAGCCGGCAACCATGACCGATGCAGATTGGTTAAAGAAGCGGATGCCAAAGAACATGGATGAAGAGGAGTTCGAACTGCTGGACAGGAAAGCATTGGGAGCAATTCGTCTCGGTTTGACGAAGTAGGTCGCTTTTAACGTAAAGGATCAGCTAACTGCCAAAGATCTGATGAAGACTTTATCAAACCTGTATGAACAGCCTTCTGCGGTAAGGAAGGTCCATCTTGTCAAGAAGCTATCAAATTTAAAGATGACGGAAGGTCAGGGTTTTAGAGAGTATCTAAACCAGTTCAATGAAGTGAATGATGGGTTAACTTCTGTGTCTATGGGTTTCGATGAAGAATTCTTGGCGGTGTTTATGCTCACCCAATTGCCAGAAAGTTAGAAGATGACATGTCAGTCAATTGCCAACTCGTTCGGAAAAGAGAAATTGGATTTCTCACAGGTTGTGAACATGATCATGACCGAAGAGATTAGGATGTGTGAAGAGGGATTTGGAGCATCTACATCTTCAGCATTGAATATGGAAGGTAGAGAAAGCAGAAACAGAAATCGGAACACAAATCAACGAGGAAGATCAAAGTCAAGAGGTAAGTCTAAATCCAGGTATCAGGTCAATTATTCGGGAAATCAGCAAAGAAGCAAGAAAGATGTAGAGTGCTAGAACTGTGGTAAGAAAGGCCACTTCTCGTATGAGTGTAGATCTGAAAAGAAAGATAAGGGCAAGAGCAGTGCGAACTGTGTGTCAGAGGAGTCAGATGACTGCCTCATCTGCTCGTTGGAAAGTAAAACGGAGTCTTGAGTTTTGGATTCAGGAGCGTCTTTCCATGCCACACCTCATAGGGAGTTATTTGAGAACTACGTCTCCGGAAATTTAGGTAAGGTGTATCTTGGTGACGATCAAGCATGCAACATTACCGGGAAGGGAGATGTGAAGATTCAGCTGAAAGGGTCAGTTTGGAAACTCAATAACATGAGGCACATACCAGATTTGAGGAAGAATTTGATCTCTATTGGGCAACTGGCGTCAGAGGGTTACATGACAACTTTCACAGATGATAAGTGGAAGATTTCGAAGGGTATTATGACAATCGCCCGAGGAAATAAGAATGGGTCGCTTTACACTACAACGGATGGTTGTGGTTCAATCGCTATGGCGGAAGGTAAAGATGATCCGAACTTGTGGCACTAGAGGTTTGGGCACATGAGTAGTCAGGGGCTGAAGTGTCTGCATTCGAAAGGTAAGTTGCCAAATTTGAAGAGTGTTGAGGTTGATTTATGTGAGAGCTGCATATTGGGAAAACAGAAGCGAGTAAACTTCAAGAAGACCGGAAGGGTACCGGCAAAGGAGAAGCTGGAACTAGTGCACACCGATGTTTGGCGTCCAGCTTCAGTCTCATCAACCGGAGGTAAACAGTATTTCGTCACATTTATTGACGACCACTCCAGGAAGGTATGGGTTTATTTTCTAAAACACAAGTCTGAGGTGTTTGATGCTTTCAAAAGATGGAAAGCTAGGGTTGAGAATGAGACAGGGTTAAAGATCAAAAAGCTGCATTCAGACAATGGTGGAGAATATGAAGACAGTGAGTTCAAAAGGTTTTGCTATGTGAGCGGGATTAAGCTCAGTAGAACGGTTCCTGGAACCCCACAGCAGAATGGAATAGCAGAACGGATGAACAGAACATTGACTGAGAGAGCCAGAAGCATGAGGTTACATTCAAGGTTACCAAAACAGTTATGGGCAGAGGCAGTCAATACAGCAGCATATTTGATCAATAGAGGACCATCAAAGCCTTTGGACCTCACTATACCAGAAGAGATCTGGATTGGGAAAGAGGTAAAACTTTCTTATCTTAAAGTGTTTGGGTGTGTTTCTTATGTACATATAGGTGATCATGCGAGGAATAAGCAAGACGCAAAGTCAGTAAAGTGTACTTTGGTGGGCTATGGAGAAGATGAATTTGGTTACAAGCTGTGGGATGACCAAAACCGCAAGATGATCAGAAGTAGAGATGTTGTCTTCAATGAAAAGGTTATGTACAAAGACAGAAACACACAGGTGTTTGAGCTAGAAGAGCCAGAGTATTTTGGACCGAATGATGTGTCAGAGAACAGGGTTGTGGAACCAGTTATTCAGAAAGATGAAGAACAAGGTGTGCCGCTCCAGGTTACAAATCCTATCCCACATAGAGACGTTCCAGTGACACAGGCTCAGAGTACAGTGAGAAGATCAACTCAAACTCCTATACCAAATAGGAAGTACTTGCAATACATGCTGTTGACAGATGCAGGGGAACCTGAGTGCTATAATGAAGCATATCAAGGAGAAGAAGCGAGCAAGTGGGAGCTTGCAATGAAGGATGAGATGAAGTCGTTGATTTCAAATCAAACTTGGGAGTTAGCCAAGTTGCCTGAAGGAAAGAAAGCCCTACAGAATAAGTGGGTATTTCGGATCAAAGAAGAACATGACGGTTCCAAGAGATACAAGGCACGACTAGTGGTCAAAGGCTTCCAATAAATAGAAGGTATTGACTACTCTGAAATTTTTTCTTCTGTTGTTAAACTAACTACGATCCGGTTAGTGTTAAGTATTGTCGCAGCAAAGGGGTTATATCTTGAGCAGTTAGATGTGAAGACTACCTTTCTTCATGGAGATTTGGAGGAAGAGATATACATGCAGCAGCTAGAAGGGTTCGCAGAAGATGGCAATAAAGAGTTGGTGTGTAGGTTGACAAAGAGCTTGTATGGTTTAAAACAAGCTCCCCGATAGTGGTACAAAAGGTTTGATGGGTTTATGCAAGGCAATGGATATTTGAGATGCAATGCTGACCACTGCTGTTACTTCAAAAAGGTTAAGCAAGTTTTATTATTCTGCTACTTTATGTTGATGACATGTTAGTAGCTGGTGCAGATTTAGAAGAGATTAACAATTTGAAGAAGCAACTCTCGAGTGAGTTCGAGATGAAGGATTTAGGTGCAGCAAAACAGATTCTTGGAATGAGAATTAGCAGAAACGAACAGGAAGGTACATTGAAGCTTTCATAAGCAGAGTACATTCGGAAGGTGTTGCAGAGATTCAACATGGGTGATGCAAAATCGGTAAGAACACCTTTGGCTAGTCATTTCAGGTTGTCCAATGACCAGAGTCCAAAGACGGAAGAAGAGAAGGACTTCATGGCTAAAGTTCCTTATGCTTCAGCCATTGGAAGCCTAATGTATGCCATGACTTGCACAAGACCAGATATTTCCCAAGCAGTGGGAGTTGTGAGCCGTTACATGTCCAATCCAGGTAAGCTTTACTAGGAGGCCGTGAAATGGATCCTAAGATACCTGCGGGGTACGACAGAGAGATGTCTAACCTTCAGAAGAGACGAACTCAAGCTGAAAGGTTATGTGGATTCAGATTTTGCTGGGGAGGTGGATCATAGAAGGAGTACCACCGGATATGTGTTTACAATTTCTGGTACCGTAATTAGTTGGATGTCCCAGTTGCAAAAGATAGTGACAATCTCTACAACTGAAGCAGAGTATGTGGCTGTAACAGAATCAAGTAAGGAGCTGATATGGTTACAAAGTTTGTTAGCTGAGTTGGGATTCGATCAAGTGATGAATGTGTTGCACAGTGACAGTCAAAGTGCAATACACTTGGCCAAGAATTCGGCGTTCCATTCTAGGACCAAACATATAGATCTTCGCTACCATTTCATTCGATCGTTAATCGAAGAAGGCGTGTTAAAGCTTGTGAAGATAGCAGGTAGCAAGAATCCGGCCGACATGCTAACTAAGCCAGTCACTACTGAGAAACTGGAGCTGTGCGCAGCTTCAGTGGGTCTTCAAGAGTGAAGACGTGGGGGATGAGCACACCGTTATTTATCCACTAAGTCATCGAGGAAGGATGGAGAACGTCTCTTGAGTTTCAGTCTTCAAGTGGGAGATTGTTGAGATTATTGTGTGAAGACCTTCAAATAAGACAAAATATAATTAAGCATAAAAGTTATTTTTTGTCTCATATGATATTAATATGCCAAGGAAATTGCATTGTTTAAGTTGGTGATATTGTGCCGCAAAAGTCAAACAAAGAAGAAAAAATGAAATTGAAGAAACGATGTTGCAATAGCAGCATGTGTGCAGCGGTGTGTGCAGCGACCAACCGCTACACATTTGACAGCGGCAAGGCAGCGGTCAGGCTTCAGGGAAGAGCGCTGCGAGAGCGCTGTAATTTTTCGACAGCGGTTTGAGAGCGGTATTTATCACAGAGGAGCACGCTGTGCGAAGCGTTGCGAGAGCGCTGTGACACTGACAGCAGTCCTACACAAATCTGCGTGAAATAAGACTTGCACAATAAAGAAAGACCAAAAGGAAATAGATCCCAATTAGGATTTGGCAAACCCTAGTGCTTCCATATAAATACCACCATTATGTAAACCGTAATGTGTGTGAGAAAAATTGCTAGAGAGATAGAGAGCAAATTGTAGAGAGACTGAGAGAGAGACTGAGAAATTGTAATCAACTCTGAAAGTAGTGGATTGAGTGCGGTGCGCTCCGTGGACGTAGGCAAATTGCTGAACCACGTAAAAATCTTTGGTGTCTTCTTTTTCTTCTTATTGCTTTCATATTATCTGTGTGTTTAGATTTGTGTGTGCGAATTTTTCTTACAACAAATAAACCCACCCCTAGACCCTAGTTGCCCTTTCATGTGATAAGTATAAGAATGCTTAACAAATAACAGAGCATAATAACGGTGGTTAACATCAGCTCAGGCAGCTAAGTCTCAGAGTTGGTTAGACGTTAACTACTCTGCTAAGATCATTTACTATTTGTAACTGTAACACACATTGGAAGAATTCCAAAAAACCCCAGGATGTTTTTAGCTAATGGTAAATAAGTTTTAATTTAATTACAAACCAGAGCAATTTTGGTCAAACCCAGGAGGGTTTTTGAAATTCTCCCTCAAATTACAGTCTTATTTTGATCTAGCAGACCTTATTTTGATATCAATTTGTTGATTTATGGTCATTTTAATTTCCTAACACATGGGGCAGACTGGAAAAAGCTGACCGGACCTCGGAACTTCCCGTGAGGAACCGATTCTTTGACGCCTATTTTGGGGGCTCATTTTCCTTGTATTTATAGTGAGAATTCTACCTTGAATAGATGTCGATGTCGAATTTAGCAAAATTTGGCACATAAACAATATATAAACAATCATCTTCTACTATTAATTACTTCATCATTTGAATATCTCTTTGGCATTCAATTAATCATATGCAGCACTGTTTTTCTCCTGCATTCTTCTCATAAATTTTAAGATATTAAAGTGAGTGATAGATATTGCTCGAACAGAACCACTCAAGAACAGGTGCACAAAATAAGTTCCATTGCCAAGATAATACAAAAGCTTTAAAATATTATTTTCAGACACTAGAACAAAGTCCTGTTCTTAATTTCCACGAGCTACATTTAGAAAGTACTACCTAGCAAGGGGTACAGATTGCAGATTCAAACTAATCGATCTTGATTCAGTCTCATGGCCGACATTGGTACGAGCTATCTCAATTGCCAAGGACTCATTTAAATCGATCACTACCTGATTCATGGTCGGTCTTTTGGCTGAACTTTGAGAAACACAAGCCATAGCTACTTCTACAGCTCTCCAGACAGAGTTCGTGTCGAAATCTCCTTGTAATCTTGGATCAACAACATTTTTAATATCTCCTTTTGCAAGCATGAAACTCACCCATTCAATTATATGAGTCCTGGCTTCGGATTTTTCAATAGCTGGTTTACTTGTGATTATCTGTAAGAGAACCACTCCAAAACTATACACATCACTTTTTTCCGTCAATCTGTTTGATTTATAGTACCTGCAAGGCAATTAACGCATGACTCTGTCTGTTTTAACTTCAACTAAATGAAATGAATTAAGTTACTTTCATTCCATAAAAATCTTACTCTGGGTCGAGGTATCCAGGAGTGCCTACAATGATAGTTGACACATGAGTTTCACTTTCAACTGGAAAAATCCGCGAAAGGCCAAAATCAGCTATCTTTGCTTGGAATTTTTCATTTAATAAGATGTTTGTAGGTTTCACATCTCTGTGGACTATGGGTGGCTTACAGCCACTATGGAGGTACTCCAATCCTATATTTCAAATTCAATTTATCAACCATCTACATAAATATAAGAGTCGATGTGGCCATTAAACTGAAAATCATACAAATATCTCCGGACCTTGAGCTGTCTCTGTTGCTATTCGAAGCCTCCCTCCCCAACTTAAGATATCTGCAGTACTGCTTCCTTCATCTATAAAAATACAAATGTGAAAAGCTATCAATTTTTTTTATTAATTATTGAAAAAACTTTGTTCTATTCATTGAAAACGCAGCATAGACAACAAACAAATTAATGAACAAACCTAGGAGATGTGATTCTAAGTTTCCATTAGACATGAACTCATAGATTAGTCCCACGTTTGTTCCATCGTCACAATACCCAACAAGGCTTGTTAGGTTCTTATGATGAACTCTCCAAAGAAGTTCAATCTGTAAATAAAGCCCCATTACAGTCTTACATTTTATAACAAAGTTGAAAAAACTCTGTACAAGTTTTGAACATATAAATATATAGATAGATACCTCTGTTTGAAACTGCTTATGGCCTTGAATTGATGATAGTGAGAGCATCTTCACAGCAACTTGCGTGTGATCATCTAAGTTTCCATGATAAACTGTTCCAAAACCACCTTGTCCAACAATCATCTCAAAGTTGTTAGTAATTCTTACCACATCAGAGTAAGAGAACCTTCGATTTTTCAGCTCCAGCAGTGATCTATTATTTTTGTTCCAAGTGATTCCTGGAAAATACATTGAAGAGTCTCACAAGCATGATTCATAGAATACATTTTTATAAATTTTTTGTGCTGCAAAGTCTTCATGTACCTTGAATTCTTGCTTTGAGGATCCACAGAATAGATAATGATGCTGCAGCTATGAGTACTGAAACTGCGAGAAATGATGCTAGAACTGGAACAACAATGGTTTTCTTTTTTGTGCATGATGTTGAAAGACAAAGATCTGGATTTCCATCCACGCTATAAACAAGAGAGATAAGGATACCAATCATTATAAACCTTAAAAGACTTATCAAGAAGGGTATTTATCAAGAACTTAAAAGACTGAAAACAAACCTTAATAGGAGACCATTCTTCCCTTTTTCAGTAAGTCCAGCTGGAACTGAACCTTGAAGATTGTTTCCTCTCAAATTTCTGCAAATATGAATTTTTTTTTTTAATGATAAAGTAACTTCTGTTATGCATCACAATCAGGAAAACTTACAGTACAGTTAAGAATGGTAGCTGTAACAGAAAATCAGGCACTGGTCCAGTCAAATTATTGTGCGATAAGTCCCTGGAATGGTGATAAAAAATGTTAATATAATATTTATAGTGGGTTAACACTAACTTTGATTCAGATTGATGACAGATTAAAAAGCTCACAGAGATTGGATCAACTTGAGACCAGATATATAAGGAGATATCTCCCCAGATATTCCACTGGAAGACAAGTTCCTGCATGTGCTTGCACAATAATTTTAGTAATAGTACTAGAATTTGGGGCAAATATGTACAGGATACACATTTAAAGGCCGTAATAAAACTTACAGAGATGTTATCCTTGGAGAATTATTGTTAAGGTAGCTGCAATCAAGACCTTGCCACAAGTATTTTACAGGGGCACACGGATCTCCTTGCCAGTTTCTTTTGACTCCATACTTTGTCTTGATATTCATTATAGCATCAACTAATAGTTTTATATGCATATAGAAAAATGAAGCTGTTAGTAATAATCGGACCCAAAAGCCCAACAATAGAAAGAGAGAAAGAAAAACTGATATATATATATCCTCTACAGCCGATAGAAACATATATACCATCTTCTTGGTTTGATAACAATTGTAGAATTTGTTTTGATACATATAACTCAAGGGCGTTGAGGATGGGCGGCAGTGGTGAATCCTCAGTTTTCTTGATTGTAAACTCACTTAAGCGTATACTGTTGCTGCTGGATACAGTAAACACCGACAAGTAAGGCAGAATGGAAGTCTGTATCCATAAATTCCCATTCAGATAGATTTTTTGTTTTCTAGTCTGGTTATTTGCTTGGCTTTGGTCAAGCTCCGCAAAGTAAAAGTATGGAAAGAACTTCAATGGGGAATCACTAGGCTTCCAGTCGAATACCAATGAATCGTTACCATTTGCTGGCATGGCAGCTGTCTGCATAACCATAGATGGTGGCTGGGTCATACTGTCGTCATTATTTATTTTGAATGAACTACTTACTGTCACCCAATTTGATCTGGTGTAGGGAGACCATATGCGATCAAAATCATCATCTTTGAACCTACATGTTACAGTTCTAATAATTATATAAATTAGTAACAAATATTCAATCATAAAACTTTTTTTACAATAAAAACAACTTGCCTGTATGTTTCATTATCATTAGCTGTTGAACCAACATCCAATCGCGAATAGAGAAGCAATGATGTTCTGGAATTAGCAGCTGGATACGAGGAATTCTTCAAGGGTCGTAATTCTAACGAGGATATGAAAGGTGTTCCTGACCCGTTATTTACAAGACAGACATCTATATAATTTCTCGGAGAGACATGGATGATTTCCTTGAAAATGATGGTGGATGCATCTGCCAATTCCACTGAATCCCACACATCAGCTCCAAGAAGGAGATCAAAACTCGGTAGTTTATTTTGGCCATCATAATTCCCATACATGAAACTTGATCTAATCAGAAACTTGCCATCTCCTGGAGCAGGTTTCAGAGTGTAACAATTTTTCATTCCTTCAGGGAAGCTTCTGACAGTCAGGAATGGTTGTTCCAGGGTGTCCCTATTGTATTCACTTGATATATTGTAGCTTACACCGGTCTCTATGAAGGTTACGTCCGAAGTGTAATTTATGCCTGTTTTCATGTCTGTATAGGCAGAATTTTCCTGCAATCCACAATCGATGCTAATAAAGCCTGACAGAGATAAATTTGGTGAGAAATTAAAAACAAAGTCTTAATACCTATTCAAAACGGTTGAGTTAATTACTCCAAATCTAACCTGATTGAGTCTGGGCATGGACGAGAACTGTGAGAGCAAGTATACCAAGAAATGAAAATATCAACAGCTTGAGATTCTCCATATCGCGATTTCTTCTTCTTGATACGTTGCTCTGGATAGAAATGCAATGCAAGCATTAATCATCAGACAATTTATACTGCCACAATGTAATGAAGTACAAGAATGACCAAAATGTACGTAATTGAATAAAACACTTGCAGTGCAAGTAAGAAGTCTAAGGACCAATTCCTCTCAACTGACTTTTAAATCATCATATATTAACGTGCATCTCTTTTGACTATAAGCCTGTTTACGAAGAAATCACATTGTTGTTTCGGTGAAAAGTACTGGTGTTAAAATTTCAAACCTGTCATCTAACTTCCATTGGTATTCCAATCGATGTACAACATAAAAATAGAAAGCAGAAGAAATGGAGTGGGCACGGTGCACATGGTTTGAAGTTGAACCTTGTGGGGTTGCATGCAGAATCTAGAATGTTAGAATTCAATGCAACTGGGCAGAGAGTTCAGAGAACAGTAGTTTGTTATAACGTCACACGGATCAAGACTTTTACTCTCAAAATGCTAAAAGTACACCATTCCAGAAGTTACATGACATGGAATTCAATTAAGGTTCGTTTTACCTTCAATAAATCGTTCAAAGTCCTTTTTGCGCTGCACAACCAAATAGACTTGACTAGTTTGGCTGGTAGCAGCAAAACTGAAGGCCCAAATTTATTTTTGACTTGTATATTTACATTTATAATTAAAATTACAATTTTTAAAATGGAATCTCATAATTCGTATCAATAATTTTCTATTTCAACTGTAATTTCAAAAAATTTCTAATTTATTTCCTTAAACATTAATTTATCTACTTCCTAAAACACATTAATTAAATGTTAATTAAATTTTCAATTCCTAAAATATTTTCTAATTCCAAGAAAGTGCTAATGTTGCAAGTTGCTAAAATCAACTGTTGATGATTAAATGGTAAGATTTAAGATTGTAACAACTGTCTATGCATATCATTTCTTAGCATAGTGCATCTCTCTCCCACATTGGATGTGAGTAGACATGATGCCGGTTCTGGTTGGTTCCGTTTTGGAAACGACAGTTCCAGCGGTTCGGTTCCTTTTTTTCTTCTTCTTATATTTAATCCTATTTAATAAAAAAAAATTAGATATGTAAAATTGTAAATGCATTTATTGGATCACCCGAAAATAAAATAAAATAAATAAATAACAAATTAAAAAATTAAATGAAAATAAAACTAAAAAATGTAAAATTGGTCTTGCACTTAATTTTTAGCACAAAAAATGTAAAATTGAACCATTCAACCCATTTTTTAAGAAACTAATTTAATACATATATATATATATATGTTGGAACCGGAACCGGAACCGGAATAGCCTTGTTTCCGGTTCATGGTCCGGTTTCGGTTCCAAAACTAGAAAACCGGTTCGGGATGGTTCGGTTCGCTGGTTCGAACCGAACCGGCGCCATGTCTAGTGGTGAGTGGTTCGAATCTCTCCATGCTCATTTTACAATCATATGGGCCGCACACACATCAATGTAGAGCTATATCAATTGAGTTATACTATTATTTAAGGTGAACTAGAACTGATAAGATTTTTTGAAACATATCTTCTCTTGCCTCATAGATTTTTCAGCCTTTGAAATGGTCCAAAATTGACAGAATTGGTATTCTATTTTTTCCAAGGTTCTTACCAATTCTGAGTTATTTTTAATTGCCAATGATCAGCTGAGAAGTACTGCTTGAGGAATTGCAAATATGGCTTACAGGGTACTGCTTTCTATAACACAAATCTGTATTCTAAAGTGTCCAACTTTTATATCATGGCAGGCTTTTTTTTTTTTAATATATTTTTTAAACGGTATAAATTTTATTCAAAGAGCCAAAACGTCCAGGAAAACAAACAAAAACGACTGAACAAAAGCAACAAAAGAGCCCACACCAAAACCGGCTGAAAACAAGAAACAGCAGACCACCACAAAGCAAAAAACGCACCCATATATATTGATAATTAATTAAACTCATATATGAACCCGACCACCTCCATAATATTATGCTATGTATATGAATAACTAATCAAATTTATGTATACCGGCGTCCAATGTGATTTGATAGTAAATAATACTCATTTAATTTGATAATTTTTTAAGTTCTATAATTTTTTGAGTTTGAGTAGTTATCACCACTAAAATTATATCATTTAACATAAACACCTTGTTTGATGTTTCATTGTTTATCTATTTAACATGACATATAAGAACTCAAATCAGTTGATCAAAAATGGTGTTCCAATTTGTATTTAACCAATCAAATTGGGACATGTATCTATATTTATGGAAGAAATTTAAAAAAAAAATTTGTAGACACATGTCCCAATTTGGTTGGTTAAACACAACTTAGGATGCCATTTTTGGGCAGCTGATTTGAGTCAGACATGTAATAGTTGAATAAGTTGCGTAGGTTAAATTGCAATATAATATAACATATGTCAAATTTTGCACAACAATAAATGCTCCTTTTTTAATTACAAAAATATCATTATATATATATTTTAAATGAAATAATGAATGCATAAATAAAACTTTACATTGGAGCATTAAAAGAAATAATTTTTATAATTTTAATTAATAAAATAATAAAAAATAGCATTTTAAATAGAATTGTACATTTGAGCACAATGCTAAATTAATGTGCTAAATTATATATAGTATTTTACTTTTTTTTTTCTTTTTTTTTTTGTGCGCCAAATTTGGCATTGGTATTGGTATATGCATTGGAGATAGTCTAAATTGAGATAGGATTTTTAGTATAATCAGTAATAAAGAAAGGTGGCAATCGTTTGTGAAAGGTGTTACACAGGTACCATAGCCGATTACTTTCGCTTGTGATAGGCTATGGTACCTGTCTAACACTTCTCAAAAAAAAAATTAATTTTTTTAATTTTTATTATTTTTTTTTATTTTTAAGATTTCTATCCCGTGGAAAATTCAACTTGGAGTTATAGCCTATCCGAAGCCAAAGAAATTAATTAGCAACTCTATTTGTGGAAAGACTTCTCATGACTTGACAAAAATTGAGAAAGTGTTATGCAGGTACCATATGGAAAATTCAAGAGGAAAATTCAACTCGAAATTTGAAGAAGTCTTGTATTATGGAAAATTCAACTCGTATGAATTCATTAGTATTTTTTCTTTTCTTTTCTTTTTCAGATTTCTATCTCGTGGAAAATTCAACTTGGAGTTATATATTAGACCCTTAAGAGAGGGTATTGTAATATTGCTCAAAAGTGTCTGTTGTGTGGAAAATTAAACTTTCCATTGTATTTGTAAAATAATTGAGATGTGAGAATAAGTTAGACAAGGACTTTAGCCTATCAGAAGCCCTAGTTGATTGCCAACCTTATCTCTTGAAAAGGAAAAAACTTGTATGAAAACGTGTTTAAGGTACTCTATTCCACACGGTACCATTGCCCATATGAGTCCCGCTAATAAGTTAATAAGACCATTGCACATATGTCCAACTATGAATATGATTTAACTCGATCAGCCTTGAAAACAAGACTAGACACTTTACTGTTTACGCGGAAAGTAAAGTATATGGTTGAGATCAAAGTATAAATCCAGAGAAATAAAAGAATATTCAATCCAAAAGTACCAAGAAAGGTCTCCTAAACGATTCTCCTGGTATGGTCTGTGATGATACGGAGTGACATGCACACTTTCCGAAAAGAAACCATTTTTCATATCACTCAATAATATTACATAGCGGACTATGCAACGTTACAAAATCGTTTCTGTAAAAAAAAACATGTAAGATTTCCGATTATTAATTATATGAAATGATTTATGACTAAAAACATGATCTTCTTGAAGTCTTTTTGTATGTGTAATATGAATTGAAATAGATATTTTCATACAAAACTATAAATGATTAAGGGTGTGTTTGGAATGACTTTTCTAATAAATATTCTAGAGTAGATCTTTTGACAAAAGGTCATATATTGTTTGGTATTAAATTAAAAATAAAACTTTTTAATTAGTAGATTATTTGGTAATATACAGAGAGAAGGGATCATAGAAGGGGCTAGGGTGGGCATATTTTTATAAAAATTTCTCTCCCACGTTCTCCAAATTTGCTCAAATTTGACTCAATATATTTATCAACACCAACAATTATTAGGTAAGTTCGGGTGAATATTATGGATTAAATATTTTATTTTATTTTGAAATTTTAGAGTTACCATAATTTTTAGTTTAAGAGATTTTAGGAGTAATCCAATTATTATTTAATCTAATTTTAAATTTACAGTGTAGACAAGATTGTTTGGTGCGACTTGTGATTCGAAATTTATCATTATGTTTCTGGCTTTGGGGCTGGTGTCCCCTGTTATCCTGCTGTGCTCTGTGTTTTCGCGGTTCTTTTTGTGCTTCTCTTCTGTTTGGGTTAGTTTTGTTGGGGCGCCTTGTTTTGCTTTTTTCTTGTTTTCCTTTTCGCCTGGTTGGCGTGTCTTGGCTTCGCTTGCTGTGCGTTGTGGCTTTGCTGGCCTGGGTGTTTCTTCTGTTTTCCTGCTCAATAAATCCTGCTGTTAAAAAAAAAATGAAAAGAATAATCTAACAATATAGTTATTTATTTTTCTATTGTAGTATTGTCAAGGCCGTCTCCAGACATTTTGGGGCCCGAACAATTTTATGATATTAACAAAAATCGGGGCCCTATATAAAATTATTATCACTAACATAAAAATTCAACATTACAAAGAAAAAAAAAATAACGTCAAATCCAATTTAAACTAAATTCAATAGATACTTCAAAAGTTCAAAAATAAAAGCAACTGATTTTGTAAATTACAAGAAATGGTAAATTGTTTTCAAAAATAAAATAAAAAGAGACATTGAGAGGTGAGACAAACACCTTTCTGGAAGAAAATCGAAATGGGAAAGGAGGCTAGTTGACGGAGAGAGAGAACGGCGATTTTGAGTTGGACGATGTCAAACTAGGTTAGCAATTGGACTCTCTTTTAAAAGAAAAAATAATTCAATTAGACTCAGACAATTTTGACTCAGATGATATCAAACTAAGTTTAATATATTATAATTCAATTGGGTTTTGATATTTATTTTTATTAAATTGAACTTGATATAGGTAATTGGGCCTTATTAAAAAAAAAAGTAAAGAAAGGTTTGAGATTGGGCTTTCTTAAACTTAAATATATTGGACCTGAGGCCCCTAGTTTTATAAAACATGAAGAAGTAGATTGGACCATTTGGGACCCCTAATTTTACAAAAGATGAAGAAGTAGATTAGACTTTTTTGGGACCCCAGTATTTGGCTGGGCTTGCTGCCCTCATGGGCCGGCCCTGCGTATAACCAGAATTTTCCGGCAATCCACAATCGATGCTAATAAAGCCTGACAGAGATAAAGATATACACTAAGTGAATAACAATGAAATTTAATATTTGAAACCTTGATGAGTTACTCAAAATCTAACCTGATTGACTTTCGGCATGAACCATAACAGTGAGAGTAACTATGGAAAGAAATGAAAACATCAAATGCTTGAAAATCTCCATGACTATTCTTGCTTATTGTTTTAAAAACAAAGCAGTGATCATTAGACAATATATAGATAGAGAAAGAGAGAGACTCTCATAGGAGATCCTTTATGGCGTGTTTACTAATCAGGAATCCTTCATAGGAAAGGGAATTAAGTTACTGGTTTTTGAATTCCTATGTTTACTAAATTTTGGAAGAATTAAGTTCCGTAGACCCCACACACATATCAGTAATTAAGTTCCAGAATGAAAGAGAACTTAATTCCCCTCCTCCAACCTAGGAATCAAATTCCCTTTCCCAATGGAAAAGAGAATTCATATATTTTTACTAAAATATCCTCATTTAACCATTATAAATAAATAAATAAATAAAAACAGCTATATTTCTATTTTGTTGTTTTCTTCGGGATTGTTCTCTATCATTCTTTTTTATTTTATTTTTCTCCATATCCTTTTATTTCTATATATTCTTGAATTTGTTATGTTTAATTTATTTTTTTCCATCAAATCTCCTATGAAATTAAGTTTTGAAGAGATATATATATATATATATGAACTGCGAATTATTAAAAAAAAAAAAAATTGCTGCCTTAATTTGGTATATAACTATATATGAACCATCAGTTATAAGAAATAAAATAACAAATGCACTTTCAATTGCTTATGCCTCTAAAATTTCATGTCTTTTGGTCTGACTCCTTAATTTGATATATAACTATATTCAAACCATCAGTTATAAAAAATAATAATAACAATTGCATTTCCAATTGCTTATACCTCTTGAATTTCATGCTTTTTGGTTTGACTTTTTTTTTTTTTTTTTAACTTATATATATATATATATACACACACGGTGGATTAGTGGTAATAGCATAAAATTAATTATGTGTTCAAATTTGCATAATCTCAATTTTCAATTAATATTAAACTAATTAGTTAAAATTTTATAATATATATGTTAATTATTTTGGTTATAGTGCTATTAGTAATATAAAATATATTTTTTAATATTAAAACAAAAATTCAACATGATATATAAACAAGGGTATTTTTGTAATCAACTTTGTATCATCCTCATTCCATTTTTCATTCCTAATAAGTTAGTAAACACTAGAATGGAATTTAATAACTTAATTCTGATTCCCCTCTATTCCCTTTCTAGTGGAAATTAATTCCGATTCATTTCATTCCCGATTAGTAAACGCGCCCTTATTTTAATTTTGGTAAGGACTACAATGAAATCATATCAATTTGAATTAATTTTGAACTGAATTTTTTATGTAGATGATAAGATCATTGAAATCTAACTATGCATAAAATTTTAAAAAAAAATTCAAGCACTAGAAATATTTTTTCTTGAATTTCCTATATTTCGCTCATTTTTCGATGCCTTCATATTTTAAAAAATTGGGATAATTAGTTATAGTGTGAAAAATTATCAAATTTTATTCATAAGTGGATTTTAATGAACTTATAATTCACAAAAAACTTTAGATCAAAATTCATTCAAATCGATGTGATTTCATAGTGGTCCTTACCGAAATTAAAATAAAGGATCCCTTATGAGAAACTCAATATATATATATAATGCCAATTCAAGTACAACATATTGAATATTATATATTTTAAAAATTTTAGTCAATATTGAATAGTATCGATGGATTTCATCAAAATTCTTACTTTATGTTAAAATACGTGATCATTTAGGAGAAAAAGCACCATATATATACTTATATATATATATATATATCAGTCTTTTTATTATCAATTTGAACTTATATAAAATATATCAGTTCCATGCATGTAGGTCATTAGATTTAAAAGATGTTTTGACAAATGCATGCAGCCAAGTCAAAGCATTTAAATTTAATGGTCTACATGCAAGAAACTGATATATTTTATATTAGTTCGAACTGACAATAGAAAAACAAATATATAAATAAATATATATATATGTATGGTACTTTTTCTCCTAAATGATCCTATATTTTAACATATATAAAGTAAGGATTTTGATTAAATCCATCGATTTTAATGAATTATCTTAATCTTTTTGTGGATGACAAGTTCAATAAAATCTACTTATAAACAAAATTTTGAAATTTTTCAAACACTACAACTACCTTTTTCACGATTTTGTTGAGTAAGAGAAAATAAGGAGAAAAATATTAAAAATGGAAAAAAAATAGTTGTAGTGCATGAAAAATTTTCAAACTTTGTTTACAACTAAATTTCATTGAATTTATCATCGACAAAAAAACATCATATCAAAATTCGTTGAAATCAATGGGTTTCATCAAGGTCTTTACTTCATATTAAAATAAGAGATCCTTTGAGGGAGAACATATATATATATATATATATTATACGTATTTGAACTACTAGATCTTAAATTAAAATTATATCCACTTGGGGTAATTTCACCAAAGTCCCTACTTTTTTACGAAATGTCACCTTTATAAACATCTTTATCATATTAGTGACTTTAGTCTCTTCTTTTTTAAAATATATCACTTTAGTCTATTTAACCAAATTACTAGCAGTCAACTATGACTATTTGTACAAAAGTGCGCTTTTACCCTTGTTAGTATAAATACAAGCTGAAAAGGTTGATTTTGCCACTAAAAGTTTTTCTTTATTACATTTTTCATTTCCAAAAAAAAATTCAAATTTTTTTCAAATTTTAATACTAAATAAAAATCAAATTAAGAACACAAAAATATATTTTTTCTTAAAAACAAAAAAAATAAATGAAATAATTATAAAGAAAGGATTTTTTTTTTTTTTATTCTTTCTGCTGCATCAGCAGAAAATTAACTAAAAAATTAAATAATTAGATTAAAAGAGAAAAATGAACTTATGGAAAAATAATTGGGTTTCAACCAACAAGCCGAGTGGGTGTTAATCATTGGGCTGCCAATCCCTTAGCCAAAGAGTTGTATGGCGGTAGAAAGCTTTCAACTGGCAAGATAGGGTTAGTAGCTTATGTGATTTGTGGGTGTGTGCTTCTGTGTTTTACTACTAATCGGTTTTTATGTTGTTGGCTTGTTGCTAGCAGGTATCATTGAACCTAGCCTCAATATCCACCTTCCACGTGAGGTAGTTTTAATTGAGTTGTTGATGTCTATAAATCCGGGTCATTTATGGAGCATTTGTCGTCCATTTCGAGAATCTCTTCGGTTTATGATGAGGTTTTGCAGGTTTGGTCGGATGAAGATATGTGGATCTCCATTGTTGAATGATGAAGATCTGGAAATTTTCAGATCTGGTTCATTTTTCTCTTTTTGAAAATATTTTTTTTAATCTAATTATGTAATATTTTAATTAATTTTCTGCTGATGCAGAAAAAATAAAATAAAATTCTTTTTTTATATATAATTATTTCATATTTTGTTTATGGTTTTTTTTTTTAAGAAAAATTATATATTTTTTTTCTTAATTTGATTTTTATTTAATATTAAATTATGAAAAATATTCGAAAGAAATTTTGGAAAACAAAAATGTAATAACGAAAAACTTTTAGGGGCAAAATCGACCTTTTTAGCTTGTATTTATACTAACAAGGGTAAAATTGTACTTTTGTACAAATAGTCGTAGTTGACAGTTAGTAATTTGGTCAAATGGATAAAAGTGATGTATTTTGAAAAAAGAAGTGGCTAAAGTTGTTAATATGACAGAGACGTTTAAAAATGTGACATTTCGTAAAAAATTAGGGACTTTGGTGATTTTACCCCTATTCACATTATAAATTTTAGGGAGAATCGCAAATACCCCCCTGACTTTTAACCAAATGGCAAATCAAACCCTCTGGTTTGAACAATCAGCAAACAACCCCCTACCGTTAAGTAACCCTTGCATTATTTGCTGCATGTAGGGGGTTATTTGCTGATTTGTAGGGGGTTATTTGCTGATTGTTCAAACCAGAGGGTTTGATTTGCCATTAGCTTAAAAGTCGGGGGGGTATTTGCGATTCTCCCTAAATTTTAAGTCTAATAATTTTAAAAAATGAGATTCTTTTTTGGCTTGAGCCTGCAGTGGTCCTTAACTCGATCATCAACATCCAACCATTTATTTGTTTTCAACGTGTACGACACTTCTCATAAACACAGAGAAATATTAAAGTACAAAAATTTAACACTACCTCGAAAGTGATTGAGATTGATAACATGTTAGACAAGGACCTACTAGCCTAACAGAAATGAAAGTAATCAATGGCCTATATTTGTTTCACACAAACAATTTCTTCTTGGATTAAGACCTCTTGTTGTCTTGAGTTAAAATTTCAACTTCAAGAATAATCCATGCACAAGATTTCTAGAAAACATACTATTTTGCTGTGAGAGAAAATTCAGTAGCCATATTAACAGTGACCCTCCCTTCTTCTTGGACCTTTAGGTTTATTGTTATGGTTGAACAATCTAATTATATATGCGTGTACGTTACGTGCCCAATTTAATTGTGTTGACTAGGTATATGAAATGTCCAAGGCTGGGTTTGTGGGTTACACCATGATAAGCCTATATTTGTTTCACGCTCATGTTGTCTTGAGTTAAAATTTCTACGTAAACATACTATTTTGTTTGCATGTGGGAGAAAATTCAGTGTTTCCACATTAACAATGACCATTCTTTTTGGACCTATATGGTTTATTGTCATTGTCAACCTAATGTTCAAGGCCAGGTTTTTGGGTTCAAATTTCATAGATTAAGACCTCTTGTTGTCTCGAGTTCAAATTCCGTTCACAATATTTGAGTTTATTTATTGCTATAAAAAATAATTACAAAAATCCCAATTCATTGATTACGACTTTAATTCTCTGAGTACTAATTCTTTATTAGGTTTAATTTTTCTGGTATCGATTTGATAATAATTAACATTCAAGATAACAGTACTACCCTTGTACGTGTTAAGACTTAAGAGTTAAGACCATGTTTTGTTGTTGACAGAGATATCACTTAGATCTCTGCACTCTGCAGGTATGCCTGAATGTCGATTTGTTTTTTATTTTTTTTTCAACCTCAAGCAAGGCACAACAAAACAGAACAAACCCTGCAAAAACAGAAGCCAGACCCAAGCAAGAGGCAAAATAAATAAATAATAAATAACAAGACCAGGACAAGAAAACTCAGAAATCACCCCAATCAAGGATGTCCCTGGCCATACTAGAGCCCAACTTAATTAGCAAGGGAATCCTCAAAATTATTAGAAGTTCTCGAGTTAAAAATGATCTTGTCGCTATGAAGACAGCCTAAAATGCTCCTGATATGGTAAATAATATTGACATGCTTCAAGCTGCCAAAACCATCGTTGTGAATCCACGAAACCGCTACATTCGAGTCACTCACAAGTCACAATAACAATGTCACGACCCATCAAAGCTGCATTTGAAGCACAAAGGTTTCAAGCCATGTGGATGGCCATGATCTCAGCCGAATTCGAGTCATGGATACTCACAAACTTGGAGAAAATGCATAAAACTTTTCCATTGCTATATCGATTTGTTTAAAAGAAGGAATGTGCATTACAACAAATATGACATTTTATAGCGTATCATTACAGAATTTTTTTAAAATGTTATAAAATATGAATATGGCTACCTTGTTAGGAGATTAAATCCCAATAACATTATTGGAATTTTGTTACAAGATTCCTCTAATACTTGAATGACAAGTGGCAGCCAAACACTTTAAATGATGAAGTAACTTGTTATAACCGGTTAACCAGTTACTTTCAAGTTATTTTATATTACATTTTTCTAATATATTTTAAAATTTTAACTAATTTAATTTAATATTAATAATTGGTTTTCAAAAAAATTAAATGATAATTAGATAAGGATTATGCATATCCTCAAAATAATCTTCTGTGATTTAAATAAATATATGATATTTTTTATTATTTTAATTTGTTTTTAATTTAGTTAAATATTTATAATATAATAGATTTAAAATAGTTAAATTAATTTTTTTTTATTTTGAATTATTATTATTTTCAGAAAATAATATATATATATATAATTTTTATAATATTTTTGATGTAATATATTTTGAATAATATTTTTTTTATTTAATTTTATAAAATGTTTGTAACATAATAATTTTTGAATTAAAATTTCATTTCAAATATTAATAATTATTTTTATTATTTTTTATATGATAAACTATGTGTAACATAATTTTTGTACAATGTAACAAATTTTGGATAAAAGTTGTAATTAAGATGTGTGTAGTAACAATTTTAGCTTTGTAACGTTATCTGCCCAATTGAATCCAATACTGTTGACAAGGTATGAACTATGAAGTGTCCAATGCCGGGTTTTTGGGTTTTACGGTTGTTGCAAACAAACAATTCATAGATTAAGACCCCTTGTTGTCTTGAGTTGAAATTTCAACTTCAAGAATAATCCATGCACAAGATTTCTAGAAAACATACTATTTTGCTGTGGGAGAAAATTTAGTAGCCATATTAACAGTGACCCTCCCTTCTTCTTGGACCTTTAGGTTTATTGTCATGGTTGAACAATCTTATCCTATATGCTTTGGGAGAAAATTTAGTTGCCATACTAACAGTGACCCTCCCTTCTTCTTGGGCCTTTAAGTTTATTGTCATGGTTGAACAATCTTATCCTATATGCTGTGGGAGAAAATTTAGTAGCCATACTAATAGTGACCCTCCCTTCTTCTTGGACCTTTAGGTTTATTGTCATGGTTGAACAATCTTATCCTATATGCTGTGGGAGAAAATTTAGTAGCCATATTAACAGTGACCCTCCCTTCTTCTTGGACCTTTAGGTTTATTGTCATGGTTGAACAATCTTATCCTATATGCGAGTACGTTACGTGCCCAATTGAATCAAGTTGACTAGGTATATGCAGGGCCGTCTCCAGACATTTTGGGGCCCGAACAATTTTATGATATTAACAAAAATCGGGGCCCTATATAAAATTATTATCACTAACATAAAAATTCAACATTACAAAGAAAAAAAAAATAACGTCAAATCCAATTTAAACTAAATTCAATAGATACTTCAAAAGTTCAAAAATAAAAGCAACTGATTTTGTAAATTACAAGAAATGGTAAATTGTTTTCAAAAATAAAATAAAAGGAGACATTGAGAGGTGAGACAAACACCTTTCTAGAAGAAAATCGAAATGGGAAAGGAGGCTAGTTGACGGAGAGAGAGAACAGCGATTTTGACTTGGACGATGTCAAACTAGGTTAGCAATTGGACTCTCTTTTAAAAGAAAAAATAATTCAATTAGACTCAGACAATTTTGACTCAGATGATATCAAACTAAGTTTAATATATTATAATTCAATTGGGTTTTGATGTTTATTTTTATTAAATTGAACTTGATATAGGTAATTGGGCCTTATTAAAAAAAAAAGTAAAGAAAGGTTTGAGATTGGGCTTTCTTAAACTTAAATATATTGGACCTGAGGCCCCTAGTTTTATAAAACATGAAGAAGTAGATTGGACCATTTGGGACCCCTAATTTTACAAAAGATGAAGAAGTAGATTAGACTTTTTTGGGACCCCAGTATTTAGCTGGGCTTGCTGCCCTCATGGGCCGGCCCTGCCATTAAGTAATGCATTTGAACTCTCCTGTATTAATCCAACAAGCAAATATATAAATAAATAAATATATATATATATGGTACTTTTTCTCCTAAATGATCCTATATTTTAACATAAAGTAAGGATTTTGATGAAATCCATCAATTTTAATGAATTATCTTAATCTTTTTGTAGATGACAAGTTCAATAAAATCTACTTATAAACAAAATTTTAAAAATTTTCAAACACTACAACTACCTTTTCACGATTTTGTTGAGTTAGAGAAAATAAGGCGAAAAATATTAAAAATGGAAAAAAATAGTTGTAGTGCATGAAAAAATTTCAAACTTTGTTTACAACTAAATTTCATTGAATTTATCATCGACAAAAAAATTCATATCAAAATTCGTTGAAATCAATGGGTTTCATCAAGGTCCTTACTTTATATTAAAATAAGAGATCCTTTGAGGGAGAACATATATATATATATATTATACGTATTTGAACTACTGGATCTTAAATTAAAATTATATCCACTTAGGGTAATTTCACCAAAGTCCCTACTTTTTTATGAAATGTCACCTTTATAAATGTCTTTTTCATATTAGTGACTTTAGTCTCTTCTTTTTTAAAATATATCACTTTAATCTATTTAACCAAATTACTAGCAGTCAACTATGACTATTTGTACAAAAGTGTGCTTTTACCCTTGTTAATATAAATACAAGCTGAAAAGGTTGATTTTGCCACTAAAAGTTTTTCTTTATTACATTTTTCTTTTCCAAAAAAAATTTCAAATTTTTTTCAAATTTTAATACTAAATAAAAATCAAATTAAGAACACAAAAATATATTTTTTCTTAAAAAAAAAAAACAAAAACAAAAATGAAATAATTATAAAAAAGGGAATTTTTTTTTTTTTATTCTTTCTGCTGCATCAGCAGAAAATTAACTAAAAAATTAAATAATTAGATTAAAAGAGAAAAAAGAACTTATGGAAAAATAATTGGGTTTCAACCAACAAGCCGAGTGGGTGTTAATCATGTTGAAAAATAAACTTACCTCCAGTCAGCCACCTTCCAGAAGAACCTCCTCCACTAGCAACCATTGATGACCTCCTCCACTTCCACCGAAAGTTACTCAATTATAGTTGCTTTGCATTCATTTTGTTTTCCACTATCACCTAAAGTGGTTTTCCACTATCCACCTAAAGTGGTTTGCCACTATCCACCGAAAGTGGTTTGTTTGTTTATCATTTTATTTCCCTATATATAAAGGGATTCAGATTGTGATTGTAATGTGTGGGTGGTGTAAGAAATATTAAGAGAGAAATAAAAGATTTGTGAAAGCTTCTCCTCCTTTCTTTTTCAGAGTTCGTTTTTTCTCTCAGAGGTGCACCACTAGTGACCTCAAGCCTTCCCATCCCACCAACAGTGGTATCAGAGCCCAGGAGAACCAGAAATTCGAGAAACAGAGGCCAAAGCCAAATTGGCCCAGAAATCAAAGTGCTCAAAAAATATATTTGAGCATACCAGTGTGTTGTAATCATCGAAAGGAGTGCAACGGTGAAAATTTCACCCAAATCGGAGCTCCAGAGAGGCCGCACGCGCCGCCTGAAGTTGGAGAGTGAAGCCACGCGCCGTCCACGCGCAGCAACGTCACCGGCGCGTCATCCCCACGCGCCAGTCATCTTCTTCACCCGTTTGCAGGATCCGACCCGAGATCCGACCCGACATCCGACCCGAAGACCCGACCCGGTCAGACAGATCCGACCCGACCCGAGATCCGGTCCACGACCCGGTCCCGTGACCCGACAATGATCTCTACTGACGTCACTAACGCCGTTATAACGGCAGGAATATTCCGTCAGTCAAAGGAATATTCCGTTATCTTGGTTGACTTTTGCCAAAAGTTTGACCGCTCATTTCGGACGCTTCCGAACTCGGTTTTTGACAAACCCGGACTGGTTTCCAAGGTTTTGGACCCTTCCGAACGCAACCGTGCACTTCGTTTTTGCAAATTCAGACTCCAGAATTTTGTTCTAAGCACTTCAAGCTCGATGGCCATCGGAAACGCTCAAGTTGTCATCCCGAAACTCACCAAAGACAACTATGACAATTGGTGCATACAAATGAGAGCCCTACTAGGTTCTCAAGACGTGATGGATATTGTGGAAGATGGATACACTGAACCCGCATCCAAAGAAGCTGAAGGAACCCTGACAGAAGCTCAAACAACAACTCTCAAAGCAGATCGAAAGAGGGATTGTAGAGCAAAGTCCATAATCTACCAAGGATTAGATGAAGCCACGTTCGAGATCATAGCATCCTGCAAGTCATCGAAAGAAGTCTGGGACACCCTTCAAAGGACCTACAAAGGTGCTGACAAAGTGAAAAGGATCCGTCTTCAAACTCTACGAGGTGAATTCGAATCTCTCCGAATGAAATCTAATGAATCAATTGCTGAGTTCTATACACGAGTTATGGTCGTTGCGAATCAGCTAAGAAGAAATGGAGAAACTCTCGTAGACATGAGAATTTCGGAGAAAATTTTGCGATCATTAGATCCAAAGTTTAATTTTATAGTTGTGGCCCTGGAAGAAACAAAAGATCTGGAGACAATATCTGTTGAAGAATTAGTGGGATCATTGCAATCTCATGAGCAGAAAGTAAATAGAAGAAGTGACGACAGAGTGTTGGAGCAAGCTCTTCAGTCAAAGCTCTCCCTCAATGAGAAAAGATACGAGCAAGGGGGGACCTCACAACAAGGAAGAGAACGAGGTAGAGGATCTCGTGGAAGAGGTTTTGGAAATGCCGAAACCAGAGGTAGAGGCAGAGGAGGAAGAGATGCAAATAGAGGAGGACGTGGACAACAGAACTATGTCCCACAACAGAACTATGTCCCACGAGGAAGAGAACGAGGAAGAAGAGGCGGTTACAACAATCGTCCGAATGTTGACAAAAGAAGTGTTCAATGCTATAACTGCCACAAATATGGCCACTATAGCAACGAGTGCAGAAGTAACGCATATGAGGTAAATGAAAATTCTAACTTTGCAGAGAAAGAGCAAGTTGAAGGAGAATCGTTGATGTTGATGGCACACAACTCAACCTATCAGAATCAAAACGTTTGGTTTCTTGATTCTGGAGCCAGCAATCATATGACTGGCAGGAAAGACTTGTTCACTGAACTTGATGAGAAAGTTCGAGGAGAAATCTCATTTGGCGACCTCTCTAAAATCTCTGTCCAAGGAAGAGGAGATGTCATGATCAAGCAGAAGAATGGAGATCATGCTTTCATCTCCAATGTTTATTATGTTCCAGACATGAAGACAAACATCCTAAGTCTCGGACAACTCTTGGAGAAAGGCTATCATATCAGCCTTCAAAATATGCAACTCACCATTACAGATGCTCGAGGAAAGCTGATTACTCGGGTCCAGATGACGAAGAACAGGATGTTTCCTCTCGAAATTCATCATGATACGCCAAAGTGTTTGACAGCTATCATCGATGACAAAGACTGGTTGTGGCATCTCAGGTATGGACATCTCAATTTTGAAAGTTTAAAGCAACTGGGAAGTAAGAAGATGGTGAAAGGATTGCCATACATCCATCACCCGAATGAGATGTGTGAAAGCTGTGTTCTTAGTAAACAACACAGAAATAGCTTCGGAAAGGAGGCAAATTGGAAAGCAACCATGCCGCTTGAGCTCGTTCACACAGATGTGTGTGGTCCATTGACGCCGGTATCAAATGGGC